>APFE030387891.1:0-12876 GCA_000404065.3 Pinus taeda
TTTGAGTTTTTAAATTAAAATGTTATAATAAATTTCTTATTGAAATCATGAGTTATTTTTTTGCTTGAAAATATTGAAAGTAAAAATGCAAAAATATTGAAAGTAAAAATTATATTTAATTTGTACAAAAACTATCCATCCTAAAAATTCCTCTATCACAAAGGGAAAATTAATGAAAAGCATTTCTGCCATAATAATTGTTCACATAATGGCTGGTTATATGAACAATTCAATATGATGCAATAATTACTAACATATCCACAATTAAAAAAAAACAATTTTTTAATATATATTTAATCTTCACATGGTTTATAAATAACTATTTTTTAGTTTAACTATATAAATATAGTTAATTTGAAATAAAAAAACAAAACTTAAAAAACAAGACAAAAACAGTTAAAATTGTACTTAAAAAAAGATGTAATAGTTTTTAATATTATTTATTATTATTATTTTGTTTTTTAACAGCTTAATAATAATGTTAATAACGAAATAATTTTAATAAAGATTTTTCAATATTAAATAAAATATAATTATAATCATTTTTCATATAACTACATTGTAAATTTGATTTGTTTTCCAAGTTACAATTTTTCATTTTTGATGTTATTGATGAAAAACATTTTCAAGATACTATTGAACAATACAAAAATCAATTATAAAATATAATTATAATTTCTAACACTGCTTCACAAGAGAAGAAAAACACTTATATATTAAGAAAATACTATTATTTAACTAACTTTATTTTAATTATATGCAATTTGAAATTTGAAAATGATAGAAAAAGTGATGAACAATAAATTTAAATGAAAACAAAATAAACGAGTGTAATTGTTTAATACAATTCGTCTTATTGTTAGTTTTGAAAGGCCTTTTTACTTACATTTTTGTCTATTGTCTTTAAGAAGTACTACTTAATAATTACTATTGGTTTTGTTGTAAGTTTTTGAGAGACCCTTTATTTATGTTGTTGTAAGTTTTTGAAATGTTCTTTAATTAATTATTTGTATTTGCTAAATCTTGATTGTCCTAGAATATTTGTTCTTTTTAAAATTTCTAATAACTTCAAAATCCTTAGGAAAGTTGTTTTTTATTGACCCTGGCTAATTTCATTTTTTTGGCATCTTTCTAGAAATTGATCTCAAAAAGGTGAAAGATTATACTTTATAAAGAATAAAGAATGTCAAGGGGTCAGCTTTGGAACATTTAATCTTTAAATTTTAAAATAGTTAAAAGAATAATTGCAAAGTAATAAGTGTTTTTTTTTAAAATTATGTATTAATTTTTTAAAGCATCCTTATAAAGTTGACGATTTAATTATGCCAATTGAAAATTTTATTTGTTTTAATAAAAATAAGTAAATATTTTAATTTAAAAAAATAATTAAATAATTAATATGTTAAAATAACCAAATTAAAAAATATTTATTAATAATTTCATTAGAAAAAAATTAAAATAGTAAAATAAAAAAAACACAATCTAACTAATAAATGTTCTGTTTTTAGTCTAAATCTTGGGATAGAAATTCTTAAGGGATTGTGTCTTATGACGGCTCCTGCCGATTCTCACACCTGTCCCTGATATGACCCGCGTCCGGAAACGATTTTAATGTTGACTTTACTCCACGGTACGTTACCTCGAGGTTTGTTTTAGGGTTTGTCCCGGGACTATCGGTTACAGCCCCACACCTGCCGGTTACACTGCCTTTTGTCAATGATCGCCGCGCTCATTCCGTCATTCTCACTCCGCTGTTGTTCTGAGCGACTCCATCTGCAACTAATGTGAAACCCTCGAGTTTCTTTACTTGGTTTTCAATGGTGGTTTACTTGAGCCTTGCTGGTCCTTTGAGGTTATGGATGCATGCCTTCGAGGCCTGTAACGGCACTCCTTCCTCTACACAACGTTAGTGTTATTCTCTGGGCATCGACTGGTTTATTTTGATTTTGCGCTTACGCTGTCTGTAGTTGGATGATTGACTGGTTTTCTCTGGTGACAGGTTTCATTCCACGCTCCAATGCTTCACCCAGTTTACAAGGTAAGAATTCTCCTCCCTGATAAACAATCTTTTGTCTTTATCGTTCCAATTTCTGACATTACTCTGCTACTGTCAATAGGGTATGGTGGTCCTCTGGTTTTTCGACCCCAACTCTCTGCTTACAGGTAAATTTCGTTACGGACCCTTATTCGGTTCGTTTTTTTTTTGGTTTCACTGTTTACTTATGCTCATTTTGGGTTTAATGCTGTTCTTGTTCTGTGGCAGGTATCTACCTGTGGCTGCTCCGTGGCTCACTATACTCTGCAACTCCTATCGAATGCTCGGATTCTCCATTTCACGGGTAGCATTTCTCCATTTATTAGACTGTATATTGTTGTCGGTTCTGTGGATTTTGTAGGCTCTGTTAGGTAGAAAGCCTGGTCCTGTCGAAGGGTATGACCCTCTTTGTTCTCGGCTCTTGCTTTCGGCAATGTGGCAGTTTGTTTGTAAAAACCCTTACTGGGCGTTAGTCATTTCGACTCTTGGTTCTGGAAGCTTCACTCTCTGTTATTATTTTAGGAAGATGGACATACGATGCTGGTCTTTTTTTCTATTGATGAGAGGGTCACTCGATAAGTCGAGCCCTCATATTGTAGGTTCGCGCTCAGGCGCTATAAACCCTCGGTCTCTTGAAACCTACCTGTTATTCTGTTAATGACTCGGGATTGTTCATTATTCTTTGGTTTTTGGTGGCGGCAAATCTTTACCGAAACTGGACTGTACCTCTGCTCTTTTAATAAATGATTTGTTTTAAAAGAAAATGTATATCTTCTACTATGCGTGACAGGTTACAATAGATGCATGAAATGTTTTTCGATATATGTTCATTTCATTCTGTACTTGCTTAGCCGTGAAATTTGCTATGAGGGTTTTGCGTTTTTCGAGTTACCTGTATGTGCTTCTATACCGAATTCGTTCTCTGTCTGAGATGGCACTTGCGGAACCGTTCTCTGTACTTTCACTTTGTTTGCTCCACCTGAGGCTCTTTCTGCGTTCACAGTTTTCTCGCTCCGTGGTCCGTAACTTGAATTCGGTGTTTATATCGTTCAGCTGTATTTGTTGGCTTCCTGTCTATTTACTTCAACGCTATTCTGTTCTATTCAAACATATTATATTGTATGAACAATCTTTACAGTGATGAAAAATAACTTGACATTAGTCTTTACAGTGATGAAAAATAACTTGAAATTAACTATTGGAAAATAGGCAATCTTGCAATGACTGTATTTTTCTCTTTCTTTGTCTTACGGAGGAATCCCGTACAATTATTATCTTCCTGTTTTTATCTCCAGGAAACACAACTGTTCTTTGAGGAACTACCCCAACAGAAAGTAACTGTTTACCAGTTTCCTTTAACTGTTCCTAACTAATTTAACTTCCTAACAGAAACTAATCAATTATTTTTTTCTGCTACTAATTTCTATTAAACAGTAACAGTGCTCCACTAGAATTATCCTAATCCTATCAACTCTCAGACAGATAAAATAAAAATAAAATAAAACAAATAAAATAAGTCACCTAACTGACAAGCCCAACACTTGTCCAATTAAAAATAACCAACTGTGTGTTCTGGTTTCTTCAAGAGACTGTCAACCACTTTACGTCTCCTCAGAGCTGGATGCTTCTGCATCATCTTTTCATTGTTTAAAATGAATATTTGAATCTATATATAGATTCAGTTTTGAAAAATATTTAGAATGCTTGAATTCTAAAAATAAAACTCAATCTTAGCATTTGTAATATTCCTCTCGTAAATAACCAAACAACTCATGGTAAAATCAAAGAGTTACAAATCAGTTACAAACTAATTCTTGATAACTGAATGAGGGTAAATGAAGAAAGGAAAGAAAATGGATGGTATGCATTAAATATGGTGAAAAATTCATAGTATAGGAGACGGGCAAGGACTATACATTATAGAGACTCTATTAATGTGAGGTAATAGATGATGGACCTGTTCTTTACACGCTGCGAAAGATATGGTAACGGTTTGCTGCTTAGATTCATAGAACCTTGATGTATTTTTGGTGCAAGAGGGAGCAACAAAAGAAAAAATGTGCGCTGACAACTCACATCATCTAATGCGAGTCTATAATACTATAATATTTACGCGTTGCAATAAAGATATATGCACTCTGCATTCTGCGACAAGCGGTGGGCGAGGGAAAGAAGTGAAGTTGCCTTTGAGCGCTCGATAGACTAGAACAAAGTTGGAGTGGAAACCGGCCATGGTAAACTGTGTGTTTCGATGTTGGCCATTCTCAGAAAAACTGAAGATCTCAGCGCGCCTAACAATGCAACAGTCCAACTTACTTTCGTTGCTTTCAGTAGAGGAGAGCTCGGAACCCTGATAGAATAATATATAGGTTTAGAGTGGGCATCTGCTATCTGAATATAAAATGGATATAGAATATTGGTCCGGGGAGCATCACCTGTTTGCTAGCTTCCTCGTGAACTTGGAATATAAATAAAGGGAGCGCTGCCACCTGAAGGGACCAAAATAAAGGCTAACAATGGATGGCATGAGTCATCTACCCACTATGGGTCGTGACTCCTCGAATCCGAGGAACGTAAGTGTAGAAGAAGTTGCATCCGAGGAACGTAAGTGTAGAAGAAGTTGCATAAGAGGAACGACCACGGGCAGGGGCAACTATGCTCCCTACCGCAGAGATGTCATCGATCACCAACCCAACCCACCAGAAGGTTCTCCAATGGGAGACTGCTACGGAGTTTTCGAAGGAAAGAGATAAGTTGACGTCTTGAAATATTCTTTGTTTATGTGCAGTAAAAGAATGTTTAAATTATATGTTTTCTTGGTAAAAAACATGATAATGCATGTAGTTAGAAATGATTATTTTATATGTTTTCTTGGTGGAGAAAACATGTTAATCCCTGCAGTAAAAGATTAAATATTTTGTTAGAAATGATTATTTTATATGTTTTCTTGGTGGAGAAAACATGTTAATCCCTGCAGTAAAAGATTAAATATTTTGTATGTTTTCTTGGTGGAGAAAACATGTTAATCTCTGCAGTAAAAGATTAAATATTTTGTATGTTTTCTTGGTGGAGAAAAACATGTTAATGCATGTGGTAAAAGATGATTATTTTTATATGTTTTCTTGGTAAAGAAAGTATTTTATTGAAATCCATACTTGTTTCATGAAAGGAATATGTGCATTGAAGTAGAGTAATTGTGTTAGGAATAACACATGTTACATGCACATAAGGGTAGCTATTGTGACCTTGGAAATATGAGTCTGTGTGTACATACAGAAAGTGAACATGTTAACTTTCTTGAAAACAATAATCTCTTGAAGAGATTGTCTTGTTAGGGGAGTTGTGTTGATTTCTTGATTTTGGATGCATAAGTAAACCTTGTTTTTGTATCTTGATTTTTATGCATAAAGATGAATATCTTTAATAATTTCTTGAAAGGGAAGGTTAAGAAACCCTCATATAGGAAGATAGAGAAATGAAGTTATAATGACTTCCTTTAAGAAAGAGGTATGTGGTTTGTTGTATGAAATGATGGTAGTATTCTTGTGAAGGGAATAGGGAATATGTATTGCATACATTAAAGAAGGGCTAATATGATAAGCTATGGTATGCACAAAGAATAGTCATTGTGATATGGAGTTATGTTCTTTGTATGTTAGAAAGATTATGTTGAGTTCTCGAGAAATAACTATGTGAAAAGAACATATGTGCTTAATCATAGAAATAGAAGTTTATTACATGTATGAAGATATAACGAATGTGTTAGTAGAACTAATGAGTTAGAACTCTTAAAGAGAGTTATGCATTAGTGTAAATAAACAATGTGGAGGTCAAACAGTATTATTTGGGTATATGTACTAGTTAAATAGTAAGTCATGCTTGCTTATGCATATGAGTAGAAGCTAAAGGATCTCTTTTAGAGGTTGTTTATTGATTCTTTAATATGGTATCTAATATTGTTGCCCAAGATTGTTGTCGACGGCATTGATAGGAAACGATGGCGGTTGGTGTCAAAGAAAAGTGATGTTTAAGGTTGTGGCAGGAAGAGGATCAATGGTCCATGCAGATGAGTTCGAGTTGTAGGAACGTACATTCCTAGAACAATCATGCCACTAAGAATGTTGTATGTGGCGATATGTAAGTAAAAGATTACATGAGAACTGTATTAGCTTTTAGCTAGTTATGTGACAACTTAATGATAATTCATTGTAATGATTTTATAACAATGATTAAGGGATGGAATCCCTTATAAGCCATTGAGTGAGGGGTGAAATCCCTCACGAGCGTTTAATAATAAGATTAAACGTTTGTTGGTTTTCACCCTACGGGGTTTCCACGGTATATTGGTGTTCTATGGTGTGATTGCCTTTTGTGTCAGTTTGATGTGGATGAATCCTTGAGGTTGATGGTTCTTTATATGATGGCATATCCATAATGACCAAGTATGAGATTAATTAATATGGTTAAGGAAAATCATAAAATGGACGAAGAGTTCATGAGACAGTTTATGCTAATACACTACTACAGTGGTGGTTATTGGTTATGCAACTTACTGTCTTCTATTGCAATTTACTTGATGTGCTAATGTACATTATATCTATTGGTTAATGATGAATTGTGGAGTTGCGAATTGGATAATTACTTGTTGGGTAATTTGTATAAAAAATTCTAACTCCCTACTTTTACATGCGAGGTTACCGGGGTATGTGACAAGTGGTATCAGAGCTAAAGGTTGCAGCACTAGCGCCTTTGGGAATTGGTAAGCGGAAAAGAAATTGAGGTATGCCACGAGTGAGCATTAACTCAGGTATGAGTTTAACCATTCACATATTGATTTACATAGTACACTACTTTTGGCATGAGAAGTGTGATTCATGTTTAAATTGTTGTGAGTATTAAGCAATGAAGTTACTGCATAACTATGTTCATGACATTGGATTCCTGATGAGGATAAAAGACAATGAAACTTTTGTCGCACTTATGAACAATATTGAACAGTCATTACATTTATGAACAATATTGAACACTCATTAAGGAAAGTGACAATTAACTACCATTATTTGCTTTGCAAATATGGCAATAATAATGATGCATTTAATGAACATGATTGAAGTTACAATGAACTAATTTTAATGATTCAATGCATAAATGTAAAATACACATTGGATTCCTGATGAGGATAAAAGACAATGAAACTTTTGTCGCACTTATGAACAATATTGAACAGTCATTACATTTATGAACAATATTGAACACTCATTAAGGAAAGTGACAATTAACTACCATTATTTGCTTTGCAAATATGGCAATAATAATGATGCATTTAATGAAGATGATTGAAGTTACAATCAACTAATTTTAATGATTCAATGCATAAATGTAAAATACGGGGATGTACTTGGATTTGACGATATAGTGTTTTAAAAGGACGTTGTAAGAACCCCTTTAGATATTGGAAATATACAATAAGTCAATTAGTGAGACTTGATTGTAATAACTAATTTGGATTCAGTCTTGTCATAGATGCATGAAGATGATTGGTAGTTGAGATTGGTTAGTATTGTATGACTAACCAATAGAAATTATATGCATTAATTGCATTGGATTTAAGATTATTACAATTCGTAAACAAGTGATGGTTTGATTGGTGTCACATGCGTGGAATGTGTGTATGATGATTCTTACTCTCTCTGTGCTATAGTTCCAGTTGTTTATGAGAAGAGTTCTTAATATTATTTACCATGAGAATGCTTGATGAATAGTATATGCTTATGTCTTAATAGACTTAATGATTTTTCCCTCTAATTCTTTGAGATTCACTAGCACTGTATGTGTTTATGTTAATCATTACTTCTTGTGAGATAAAAATCATTTGAGCATCTATTTAATGATGGTTGAATTTATCTCTACTATGGGAATGACGAATTTCTTATGCATGTTGCATTCCAGTATGAAGTTAATTGTAGAGGCATGTTTAGTGGGTAACATTTCTAGGACCCATTCATGGTAGAATTACATGTGATAGTTATTCATAAATAGAATACATGTGTTAATGCAGTTGTCAGTAAACTCTAACTACCTTCCCCAACTATAGATGCTCCCAAAGGAAAAGGAAGCAAGGAGAAAGAAGAAGACCGTGCTGTAGGGACAAACGAAGAAGGGAAAATAATCGCTATGTCTGGTGATGACTAGACAGTGCAAGCTTTGAGTGCCAAAACCCTGCAGAAGACGCTAAGTCTGGTGATGACTAGATAGCGCTTGATGTGCATGTGAGTATTCCTTTGACCATGCTTAAAGAATTGGAAAATGATAACTAAAGTGTGTTGATGTTAATGATTTTCGTAATGTCTCCTTGAAGTCATTATTTTGAAATGGTCACATAGTAGTGATAAGATAGTTGTTGCATCTAACATCAAGTGGTAACTTTGGTGCATGTGTGACACTTAGGGGATCATGCTTCTAATTGCATAAGTAGAGGAATTGCTTCCGACAAGGGTAGTATAGTTAGTTAGTTATGCATGTTGAACCAAGGGTTGGTCAGAACACCTTGATTATGCTTAATTATATTAATGATGCATGGCCAATGTTGGCCATAGTAAACATAAGATAATACTCCATTAATGATGATTTGGATTAAGACAATAGACTACGGGAAATTGGAATGTTTAGATTATTAACTCAACTGTTGCTGACATTTATACATTAATGAATATTTGCATATGCTTTTATACATGACAATATTGTATGCATGAACATTTTTGGAAATTGAATACTTGTTAAAAGGATGCATATGTATAACCAATGTTGCTAATGGGATTAAGTAGTGTAGCTTAATGGCAACAAGAAAAACTCGTCATGTAAAATGTTGCAATGAGAATTGCAATCATAAATGAGAAAGAACAATGTTATATGATATGCATGATTGTGTTATTCGAAATCAGAATGCATACAACATGTATGTCAGTTGTGTTTCCTATCAATCTAGATGTTGTGAACCCATGTTGAGGGTTAAGTGTAGATGCATGGAATACATGCATGTTTGTTTTATTAATGATAATGATTGTATGGTTCATTATATAGATTACTTTGGGAAAGAATGATAAAAGAGAAATTTAACATGCCACACAGTTGCAGATAGTTGTGAAAGGCTAGAATGCCTTGGGTTGATGAGAGTTACCTGCTCGGAGGGGTTGATGGTACTTGTCTGCCTGGATTGTGAAAGGCTGGAATGCCTTGGGTTGATGACAGTTACCTGCTAGGAGGGGCTGATGGTACTTGTCTGCCCGAGTTTGGGTTGATGGCAATTACCTGCCCAGAGGGGTTGATGGTACTTGTCTGCCCGGATCTCCTCTCCATAGAATTCTTGAGCTGGTTGGCCAGTGGAATTCCATGTTAGACCTGGTAAGCTCTCTATCAAAGAAATTGTCTGGATGTGAAAATGACTCGATCAGGTCGTGGAAACCAGTTCCCTTGGGTTGGGAATTCTTTAGCCTATTGTGGTCTCATTAACTAACCAGCTATATGTTACGTTAAAAAGGAATTTTACATATAGTTGTGTAAAATATGTTATGCACATTTAACAGGAAATGGGCTTAGTGCTCAATAAGGAGTTACTAGAAATTTTAATTCCTTTATTGTAATATTAATTTTGTGAACGTCTTAGTGGGGGCTAAGACAATTTTTTTTACTTGATGCAGTGATTGATTGTTGATGATTAGGGATCTAGGTGCTCTTTTGGTACTTTTAGAAGTACTCTGTGGATGTCTTTAGTGAGAGATGAACACCGAGGACGATGTTCTTGTTAAGGGGGGGAGTATGTAATATTCCTCTCGTAAATAACCAAACAACTGATGGTAAAATCAAAGAGTTACAAATCAGTTACAAACTAATTCTTGATAACTAAATGAGGGTAAATCAAGAAAGGAAAGAAAATGGATGGTATGCATTAAATATGGTGAAAAATTCATAGTATAGGAGACGGGCAAGGACTATACATTATAGAGACTCTATTAATGCGAGGTAACAGATGATGGACCTGTTCTTTACACGTTGCAAAAGATATGGTAACGGTTTGCTACTCAGATTCATAGAACCTTGATGTATTTTTGGTGCAAGAGGGAGCAGCAAAAAAAAAAATTGTGAGCTGACAACTCACATCATCTAATGCGAGTCTATAATACTATAATATTTACGTGTTGCAATAGAGATATATGCAGTCTGCATTCTGTGACAAGCGGTGGGCCAGGGAAAGAAGTGAAGTTTCCTTTGAGCACTCGATAGACTGGAACAAAGTTGGAGTGGAAATCGACCATGGTAAACTGTGTGTTTCAATGTTGGCCGTTCTCAGAAAAGCTGAAGATCTTAGTGCGCCTAACAATGCAACAGTCCAACTTGCTTTTGTTGCTTTCAGTAGAGGAGAGCTTCAAACCCTGATAGAATAATATATAGGTTTAGAGTGGGCATCTGCTATCTGAATATAAAATGGATATAGAATATTGGTCCGGGGAGGTGATATAAAATGGATATAGAATATTGGTCCGGGGAGCATCACCTGTTTGCTAGCTTCCTCGTGAACTTGGAATATAAATAAAGGGAGCGCTGCCACCTGAAGGGACCAAAATAAAGGCTAACAATGGACGACATGAGTCAGCTGCCCACTGTGGGCCGTGACTCCTCGAATCCGAGGAGCGTAAGTGTAGAAGAAGTTGCATAAGAGGAACAACCACGGGCAGGGGCAAATATGCTCCCTATGGCAGAGATGTCATCGACCACCAACCCAACCCTCCAGAAGGTTCTCCAATGGGAGACTACGACGGAGTTGTCGAAGGAAAGAGATAAGTTGACCTCTTGAAATATTCTTTGTTTATGTGCAGTAAAAGAATGTTTAAATTATATGTTTTCTTGGTAGAAAACATGATAATGCATGTAGTTTGAAATGATTATCTTATATGTTTTCTTGGTGGAGAAAACATGTTAATCCCTACAGTAAAAGATTAAATATTTTGTATGTTTTCTTGGTGGAGAAAACATGTTAATCCATGCAGTAAAAGATTAAATATTTTCTATGTTTTCTTGGTGGAGAAAAACATGTTAATGCATGTGGTAAAAGATGATTATTTTTATATGTTTTCTTGGTAAACAAAGTATTTTATTGAAATCCATACTTGTTTCATGAAAGGAATATGTGCATTGAAGTAGAGTAATTGTGTTAGGAATAACACATGTTGCATGCACATAAGGGTAGCTATTGTGACCTTGGAAATATGAGTCTGTGTGTACACAGAGAAAGTGAACATGTTAACTTTCTTGAAAACAATAATCTCTTGAAGAGATTGTCTTGTTAGAGGAGTTGTGTTGATTTCTTGATTTTGGATGCATAAGTAAACCTTGTTTTTGTATCTTGATTTTTATGCATAAAGATGAATATCTTTAATAATTTCTTGAAAGGGAAGGTTGAGAAACCCTCATATAGGAAGATAGAGAAATGAAGTTATAATGACTTCCTTTAAGAAAGAGGTATGTGGTTTGTTGTATGAAATGATAGTAGTATTCTTGTGAAGGGAATATGTATTGCATACATTAAAGAAGGGCTAATATGATAAGCTATGGTATGCACAAAGAATATTCATTGTGATATGGAGTTATGTTCTTTGTATGTTAGAGAGATTATGTTGAGTTCTCTAGAAATAACTATGTGAAAAGAACTTATGTGCTTAATCATAGAAATAGCAGTTTATTACATGTATGAAGATATAACAAATGTGTTATTAGAACTAATGAGTTAGAACTCTTAAATAGAGTTATGCATTAGTGTAAATAAACAATGTGGAGGTCAAACAATATTATTTGGGTATATGTACTAGTTAAATAGTAAGTCATGCTCGCTTATGCATATGAGTAGAAGCTAAAGGATCTCTTTTAGAGGTTGTTTATTGATTCTTTAATAAGGTATCTAATCTTGTTGCCCAAGCTTGTTGTCGAGAGCATTGACAGGAAACGATGGCAGTTGGTGTCAAAGAAAAGTGATGTTTAAGGTTGTGGCAGGAAGAGGATCAATGGTCCATGCAGATGAGTTCGAGTTGCAGGAACATACATTGCTAGAACAATCATGCCACCAAGAATGTTGTATGTGGCGGTATGTAAGTAAAATATTACATGAGAACTGTGTTAGCTTTTAGCTAGTTATGTGACAACTTAATGATAATTCATTGTAATGATTTTATAACAATGGTTGAGGGATGGAATCCCTTATAAGCTATTGAGTGAGGGGTGAAATCCCTCACGAGCATTTAATAATAAGATTAAACGTTTACTGGTTTTCACCCTATGGGGTTTCCAGGGTATATTGGTGTTCTATGGTGTGATTGCCTTTTGTGTCAGTTTGATGTTGATGAATCCTTGAGGTTGATGGTTCTTTATATGATGGCATATCCATAATGACCAAGTATGAGATTAATTAAGATGGTTAAGGAAAATCATAAAATGGACGAAGAGTTCATGAGACAGTTTATGTTAATACACTACTACAGTGGTGGTTATTGGTTATGCAACTTACTGTCTTCTATTGCAATTTACTTGATGTGCTAATATACATTATATCTAATGGTTAATGATGAATTATGGAGTTGTGAATTGGATAATTACTTGTTGGGTTGTATAAAAAATTCTAACTCCCTACTTTTACATGCGAGGTTACCGGGGTATGTGACAGCATTTTAAAAATTTCTTGCTAGATTTTGAGCAAAATCTACTTAACAAAATCTTTAGAAAGTTACCTCAATAATCTAAAATATAAAAACATATAATAAAAGTAAAAAATTTCTCTCTTATAAAATACTATT
>APFE030387891.1:19888-34851 GCA_000404065.3 Pinus taeda
TTAGCTTCTTGCCAGTTTCGGAAGAATTCCAGGAACAAAAATTGAGAACACTTCCTCTAGCAGAAGACTCCAGCTTCTTGCCAGTTTTGGAAGAGTTCCAGGAATTGCATTAATCATTCCAGATTTGTTGGTCATCCTTAAACCATCATAGGTTGATACTTCCCTTTTCAGGTTGAAGTTTTACCTTTTATGCGGGGTGAGACCTCCCTTTTATGGTTGAAGGTTTCCCTCTTTAAAACAATAGGATCACTTCCTCTAGCAGAAGACTCCAGCTTCTTTCCAGTTTTGGAAGAGTTCCGAGAACTTCACTAAGCGTTCTAGTGTTGGTGGACATCCTTAAACCACCGCCCTTTATACCAACATTTCAGAGAGCACATCAGCCTAGTGCTACCATGCATATTTTCACATTTTGTATTACAGCTCTCTTCTTGGACTCATACATAACCCTTCGAATTAAAGGGGGGAATGTTGGACACCTAATCCTAAATGGGTTAGTGTGGAAGCTAAAGAGACTAAGCAGTCCAAGGGACCTTGGGATGTGAATCCCAATGGTCACCACATGTACTATAAATGTGTATCATTTGTGAATAAAAATTGTACTGCATCTTTTATCTTTACTATTTGTTCTCGCTCACCATGTGTGTTTAACAGCAAAATCAAAATGGATATGTTTAGAACCAGCTTTATACCTTTCTCTTTCACCTATTTTAACTTCATGAGGAGGTGAATTGAATCAAGAAGCAACTCCATTTGGAACACCATCAATCTCTTTAAGGATTTCAGAGTTTCCACAACTCTCTAGTTCAAGTGTGTGCTTCTAAACACCTGCATCCTCCAAATGATGTTTCAAGCGATTGCATTCCTCCTTAATACAATCTCCACACTTCTGAGGTAGAGGACATGAAATGAAATTCCTTCTTGGGACTGTTTCAATGGCCTTCATGGTAGCTTTGGAACTCTCTCCATAAGACTATCCATAGCCAAGACCAAAATACTTAGGCCTTTCCTCAACCACTATCGGCTCAACAATACCTTGTGCATGATTGCCCAAGCCTTTTCCTTCATATCCCATCTTGGACATTAGCTTGGAACCTACGCCTCTAGTATGTTTTTCAAAAGAACCAATATAAGCATTCTTAGAAGAATTTGAAGACAAATAAGAACTATTTACCTCTTCTTCAAGTTAATACTTGAGCAAGGGTTCTTTGGAAACAAAGAGTTGGGACTCCACTCGTGCATCCTCTTCAAGTTCATATTTACAATATGAAATTGCCTCTCCATTTCCTGCAATTTGTTAGAAAGAATCTTCTTCTCTTCCTCCATGGAATTCAACTACTCGCTAAGTATGCTGCTCTTCCATCCATCCTCATACATTTCTCTCACCTTGTCCATCATGATGAACAAGTCTTGCCTCATGTCTCCATTAAAGAATCTTGTGATGAAGGAGGAATTTGAGGATACACTTGTAGAAGTTGTCATTATGCAAATAAACAAAAGAAATTCAAATAAGGTTAATAAAGAGCTTATTCAACAACCTTTTGCAGCAATCCTCTTATGCTTCAAGGATTGCCTTGAGGTCCTTTGGGATAGAAGAATGCCTTCAGCCCTTCTTCCTTCTTGTCCTTCATGGATTAAGCTATCAATAGCTTTCCTTTCGCCCCTGCAAACTCAGGAAATAGTTAGTGCGCAAAAAAGCATACAATCAACCTCTGACTGTTTAAACACATTTTAGACAAGCAATCTTTGCTCTGTCAATCAAGCATTCTGATATAACCTTATTGAAGGCGAGGTTAATCAATCTCAAGCTCTGGTGCCACTTGAACTAAAAATGGGGCACTTAGGTTTATTGTCTAACTTACAAGCACTTCTTCCACTTCCAAAGCTTAAATATTCCCAACTCTATATGATTAACCAATGCGGAATTAAATATGTGCTTGAAAATAAGGTGTATGCTTATGTTTGTTTTTAAATTGTTTGTGTATTTTAAATTTATTTGCTTGAGATGATATAAAAAATATAACAACAAATAAAATAGTAGATACAATGCAGCAATAAAACACACACAGAACAACAATTTAATATGGAGTTCACCCAAAACTCTTGGGATACATCTCCTTGAGCTCTAGTCAACTCAACTAGGCTCTCTGGGATTATGGTCTAAGTTATTTTACAAGCTCCATGCTTAACTCCACTGGTTTTCACTAAACAAAATGAGTTCAAACCACCATCTTATCCCCTAGCTCTGTAGCTCTCGACTTTCTGGCTCTAGCTTTGGCTTTCTGCAACTTTCAGCTCTCTGGCTTTTCACTTGACCTCGAAGTGACTCCAAAGACTCCCTCAGCTTCTCTACATGTTTTCTTTTTCGCTCTCTTTTCTCTCCTTTTCTCTCAATTTAACTCTTTGCCTCCTTTGAGGTACTTTTCCAGATTTTCAACTACCTCAACCATTTCTTTGTGATTCATTATCCCTCTACAGATCTGCAACTTCGCTGCTCCCTATCAGTTAAATTGGCCATCTGGCTCTGCAGCTCCCTGGCTTCAAAATGCATCATTGCCTGTAAAAATTCCTGCTCGTAGCATGGCATGATGATCAGGAGTGGTTACAGAGGTTTCGAGGCCTTCTCATAGGAAAAAGCCCAAAATTGAGAAAATCCCATTACACAAAGAATGTCTGCAAAATACACTATCGGGCATGATTTTCGGATGTGGAATCCCATTCAATCACCCCTAAAATCCCTATCGGTCCACCATTAGGTGTTATATCACATTGCATATTTTTTTTGGTTAAAATCCAAAATACACGGGAAAACATGAAAAACTTGATAGAACTCTTTCTATCAGACTTGAAATTATATCGAAATCACCCTAATATCGCATCGTGTCTACCTTTAGTCGCTATCGCAATCCCTACCGTTGATCTATGGGATCTCCGATCAACAGTTAATATTCAATTTTGGGCAGCTTAGGAGTATGGTGGTTACCCACCCAAAAAGGTGGTTTTCCTCTCTCCTTCGCTAGCCATGTGTCGACCAACGTGTGGAAGCGAGTAGAGCCAACCCAATACCGCTTTGTGCCCAAGGCCCACCCAAAATCCAGTTTTTGCGGAACTCAAATATCATGAGCCGTGTTTATAACTCCCTTTCGGGTTTGCTTTATTGATTTGGGGGATTTTTCCTTTGTATTTCAGTTTTTATGCCAAAATGTGCTAATACACAAAAAATCCCTTTATGACGCAACTCAAACATTATGAAGCCAGGTTTATAAAACCCATCGGGTCTGGCGGTTGCATGTGCATGTATTATCACCCTTTTTATTGCCGTGATGTGACATTGTGATGCGACATATCACAATCACTCATCGCATAGTCCCGGGGGTCCGTCCCTTGTCTTATACCATCACCGATGTTGATCCACCGATATACAGTAGCAATGTCGCATCGGCATGGGTCCTTCGCTCATGTTATATGCACTAGCTTGCCTCTGACCCGATATTTCAAGGATCGGCAATCGGGGGTCTCTTCCCCTTTCTGCTTAAGTCCGCTCTTGGACCCTCTCTAATGTGATTTCCCTTTATAAGGGGTTTTCTCCCATTTTAGGGAATTTTGCCTCTTTCTCTAAAGAACAAATGACATCTTCTTTCTGCGATAACTTCTACATCCTAAGTCCATTTTTTCCGATTCAAGTTTCAGTAGATTTAGAATGAGATGATCTCTGCAATGGGGCTATTTCTAGGAACTTCCTTGGATTTTCATTTTCCTCTGTGGGGAACACTTAAACTTAGTAGTCTATCCAAAATCCATTTTGGATCACTATTTTTAGCCTTCCTTATTTAAGGATGCCAAACAATATGTCAAGCGGTGTGATAGATGTCAACTAATTGGCCATCCTAATCAAACTAATGAAATGGCTTAATGTCCTCAGGTTATGATTTAGCCTTTTGAAAAATAGGCCATTGATCTTCTAGGACCAATAAATCCTGCATCGTCAAATAAAAATCATATTTTGGTTTGTACAGATTTTGTTACAAAATGGGTAGAAGCTAAAGCTATTTATTTTTCTACCAAAAGAGTTGTTGTTGATTTTCTTTTTACTGAAATATTTACTAGATTTGGTGTGCCTAGAGAAATTGTTTCTAATAATCGATCACAATTTATTTCTAATCTAGTATAGTGTGTGATGGAGCAGTACAAAATACGGCATAAGAAATCTACATTGTATCACCTGCAAGCAAATGGTCGGGTGGAGTCCATGAATAAGGTGATTGAGTCCATCCTTACAAACATGGTAAACATGCATAGAAAGGATTGGGCTAACAAATTACCAAAACCATTAAGGGCCTATCGAACCACTTGGAGAAACAACACAAGACACACACCATATGAGTTGGTGTATAGGAAACAAGTCCTTTTGTTGATATAATTCCAGATCAAGACTTCCAAGACTACAATCCAATTGGGACTAGATCTCTCTGAAGCACAATAGCAACACCTTCTATAATTAAATGAGTTATATGAAATCTGAAGGGATTTTGTTGAGCAGAATATCTTGGTTCAACAGCAGCGCAAGAAGTGGCATGACAGGTCCATTCAGAAGAAGAAGTTCCAACCAGGTGATTGGGTACTCCTTTACGATTCAAGATTCAAACATTTTAAAGGAAAATTCCATACACACTAGATGGGACCCTATGAGGTGGTCAAAGTGTTCAAAAATGGAGCAGTAGAAATCAAAACTATTGATGGATGGAATGTGTTCCTATTAAACGGGCATAGATTAAAGGTATATTTTCAACCCCTTACTAAGGGGATTTTACGCAACAAGTCCAACAACCATTTGAAAAGGAGTTTTTAGGTGGTAACACCAACCTGTTGAAGAATTGATTCCTTCTTGTCCTTATTAAAAAAAACAATCAAAGAAAATAAAAAGAAAAAAATGACAAAAATAAAAAGTATAAAATGAAAAGAATTCCTGTAATCATGAGAATCAGTTGACTGACATGATTGCAGAAGGACCGACCTGAAAACTAGCATGCTTTTAGGAAGATCGAAATTTTAATAAAAAGGGAATGTTACTTGATTTTTAGATATGCTGACTACCACCAAGAATAAGAAGGTTTACGAAACCAGGCACTTACCCAAGTTTGGGGTGACTAGAATGGACATTTTTATCCAAGTAAATGCTTACTTCCCACTGCAGTTATTTTTCCTGCACCAGTGCTGTCAGATTTCAAGGTAAAAAGATTATCTTTCTTTTATTTCCCATTTTGAAATTTCCCACTAGTTTCTTTTCTAAATTCCCCAATGAACTACCTTCATGTCTCTTCTAAGAAATTACCCTTACTCGATTTTGTAAAATCCCTCTTTTCCCTTCAACTCTTTCCCACATCCCATTTCGTTTATCCCTCTTGGTGATATTGTCTCTGAAATCCCTGCTATAATATTCCTTCCCATTCTAATTCTTTTTTACCCCTTTCCCACTTCTTTATTTCCTCATAAATTGATTGCAGAATTTGATGCAGTCAATCCAGAAGCTATGTTCAAGAAACACCAAAGGATGGTGAATAATTTTTTCTTGTATAATAAGGCAATTCTCTTAAGTCCAACTACAAAAGTATGTCCTATCAGATTCTCTATTTGGTAAAAGTCTCTGGTGCAAGCACAATAGTGCAAGTAGGTTTGGTGCAAAAACACAGTTGATTGTGAAAGAAATTTACACAGTCCTAGAGTGGTTTATTAGGGATATTTATGGGCCTATACTTTCCTACACATGTGTTAAAATGTTATCTCATTCCATGTTTTAATTGATGCTTTGTTTCACTATTTACTAATCTAGGAACAAATCTTTAAAGTCCAAGATGTGTAATGTTTGGAATCTAATATTTTTTAAAAAATGTTGAAGTATGTCTGATTGAATTATGATGCTAACTGCGAGATGGTACTACTGTCCAATAACCCGCACACCCTCCTTGAAATGTTTCGCACTGCCTGGCCATTATTAGCTTACCTGCAGTCCGATCATTGTAGTTGTTGTGCCACCGCCGCCTATACCGCCATTGCATCCAATCATCATGATTCACCCATAGTGGGTTGACATGAATATATACCTAACGTGGGGAGGTTGTTCCATCATAGCTGCGCGAGTGGGTCTAAAAAGATGGAGGGTGACGAACCTCCAGCATAAAACTCTCGATGAACGTGGGAACAGAGTGAAGTGGAGTGTGGTTCGAAATGGCACCTGTGAGGAATGAACCGCTATCTTTGCAAGAAATTGAACATACCACTGAGTACAGGAACAGTCTTGCACTATTGCAAGAATCTAGGTTCCTGCCATTTCTACAAAAGTTTGATGGGTTCGACATGGCAATGGCATTAGAGTTTGCAATGATGTTCAAAGAAGGCTGAGTCAGGGTCAGGTCCTTAAAATTCAAAAGTACAGAGGACTTCATCGCACAAGCCACAGACTTGCCACTTACAAGGGAGTGCTCATTTAAAAAATATCGGCTCACGAAGAAGATTTAGCATCGATTTGTGGTCAATAAGAAAATTAAGGTCGATTAGAGAAAGGGACTTCCACATACTGCCATGGTCGGGAAGTGGCGAGATTTAATATTTATATTGCAAAGGTTTGTAACCAAAGAAGGATGTTGTACCTTGGCATTTTTATACCACCTCTAATTGCTATTTCATTTCGAGGCAAGAAAATAGATTAATATTCCTCACCTCTTGCTCAAAAGCCTTGAGAAGATGGCAAAAAACATGCAAAGTAGTAGTGCAAGCCATGTTGCAAACAAGCTCTGCCATCACGGGCTTATTACAATTCTAGTCAAGAAAACGTTAGAAGAAAAGGGGATAACGTGGGGAGCATTTTTGAAATAATTTCGAGCAAGGGGTGGAGAAGAGTCTGCTAGCACCAATGCAAGTAAGAAGAGAAAGGCGGGGACATTGTCTACTGCCAAGTGGCAAGGTAAAAGTTCACTAGTGCAAGAAGAGAAGAGAGTCGTTGAGAACACTCCACCCGCAGCAAAGAAGAGGAATACTAGAACCTCGATGAGGAGGAAAATTGTCACCCAAGGGATGAACTATTCAAGTTCTCCAATCGTAATCAATGAAACACCCCAAAGTTCCCCCATAGTTCATAATCTCTCGATGTTTGCAGATGCAGTGGCACACACTGTAGAAGATGAGGAGAATGCAAAAGATGACATCATGTTGTCAACATTTGTAAGTAGGCTAAATAGCAAAAAGACAATGTTGACACGACATACTGGTGAAGCGCAAGAAGAAGAGAACGAAGAGGAATAACATGTAGAGGGTCTTGATAATTTTAGCGAACCAAACAAATAAATCCTTAATGATTTCGAGGGTCAGGGTACTAAAATCCCTGCGATTTTAGAAGGTTAGGGTACTTATGACCCTGCAGCTTTTGAAGGTTAGTGTATTGAGGACCCTGCGGTGTTTGAAAGATAGGGTACTGAAGTCCCTATAGTTGTAGAAGAGCAAGGAGCCAAAACCCCTACTGATTTGGAAAGACAAGGTGTTGAATCCCCTGAGAAACCATGAGAAAAAGGTGTTAAGAGCCCCAGGGAATTGAGTGCACAAGGCACGGAAATTGGTGAGGGCATCAAAACCCTTAATAACAAGAAAACCCTGAGTATAGAAACCCTCAGCGATGTCATAAAACAGGCTTTCGACAGCCTTGACCTCAATCATTATGGGACTTGTTTCGAGTCCGCGACAGAAAAGACGTTCACCCCCAAATATATTAGCATAGCACCCCCCACTCTTTTCCTCGATAGCAGAATAGTAGATCTAGAGAAACAAGTCCATAACCTAGAGGCTTTGAACCAGGTCATGAAAGAACAAAGTTGGCTGAAACAGAGCGAGGTGGAGTTACTTACAGAAGTAAAGAGGTAGAAGAAACAAGTAAAGTTATGGAAGTATCAGGCTTCCAAATGCTATAGATGCCTCAAGAAGGTGACTAAGCAGTTGTGAAAAGCCCAAGACAAGAAGCCAAATATAGTAATGGTGGGAATAAACATTGAAGTTTAGGACTAAGAAGTTGGCCACTCATTTGTGAAGGTTTTTTGCAGAGGTAAGACGTTGTGTGAGGACACACAACAACTTAGGGATGGGAGGATGTTGGTACCCTAAATTGCCCTATTTTCTACCCAATTACTTCAAAATAAACCTTTGTTTTATCTCAATAAAGGACCCTTCCTTCCTGCACTAGTACAAGATAGTTACCCATTCCTGCACATGCTCATATTTTATATTAAGATTTATTTAGAACTTTATTAATCATTTTATATGGATTTCATGCCTATTTACGTATCTCTTGTAACTCATATTAATTTCCTAGAGTAACAATGGAACTTAGTATTAATTATGGATGAGTATGACTAGTGCAGGTAGATTCCTACACCACCACAAAGATTGTCTGAGATTTCCAAGAAGCCAAATCTTCCATGAGGACCGGTCTCAATCCTTAACTCTGATTTTAGCTGTTGATGAAATGAAGTAGGATAACAGGTGGCTCGCAATCAGGGAATATTTTCCAAAGTTAGATTACAGCCAAGCGAGATTCATGTGTATTATAACTACTAGCCAAGTTTGTGATTTTGGTTTCTAAGTCTGTTCAGCCAAAAGGCCTGAACAAGAAATGTTTGTAATTAGTGAAAACGGATAGAGCCGAAAGGATATATATAATATAGATATAGGTAGGAGGAGGCTAGTCAGAAGGAATCATCGATTATAATTTTTTCTATGTAATCTGGTTATGGCCTCAGCTTTAGGGCTGGACTACTCTGTCATGTATATTTTCCAAATCAATTAATACAAGAGTTTTTCCATGATTTGCATACAAAGCATCTAGTTTATCTCTAATGTATCTTTTGAAGTGTTGAGCCTTTTCATTCCTTAAAGGGGGAACGAGATGGTTGGTTAGGGCCCAACCAACCCAGCTCATTTACTCCTCTCACTTTCGTTATTTAGGAAGAAGGTGTGGATGTTTCATTTGTAGTTGCGTGATGTTATAGTTTTAATCATTACCTTTCAAGTTCTAATTTAAAATATCTTTTATAGCTAACATGTGAAATGGATCCGTGGTTTGAGATAGCTCTGTTTACTTTATTTATGAGATATCTTCCTTGAATTTTTTTTATTCTCAATCTCTATTTTAACTCGTTTTTGATCGAATCGTGCAGAGAACTCCTTCCCGCACTAGTGCATGTTGTTGTCTACACTTTGGTTTAATCATTCTTTTGCAACAAACAGTGAATCACTTCTCTGCCTATTATTTCCAGTTTATTACGTAAGTGAATGAACCATTAATTTAGTAACTGCCTTCGTTATTAAAAGTACATCTTTAAGAGGATCTGGAAGAAGTTGTATAAAATCACCATAAACATATTATACTTGCAAAGAATATAATCACCTTTGAATGGATTACTAAAGTTAGATAACACATGCAAAACACTTAGGCCACTATTTGATTCTTTTAAACATTTCATTTTTCATAGATAATTTATTTCATATTTTCATTTACAGTTGCAATTCTTTTCCAGCACATCTTTCAGCCTTTTTTAAAGTAATTTGGAAATGAGGTGAAGGAAGCTCTGCTTCAGTGCAAGAGTTGGTCTCTTGTCACAGAACTAGAGTGCTCTAAGCCCTTCGGCTTAGAGCACCTCCACTAAGACAGAAGTCTTTAGTAAGGAAGGTCATATAAACTTTTATACAGATATTGTACCTGCACTAGTGCAACCAGATTGTAACAGTGCAAGGACAGGTTGTTTGTGTGGAAGGATGATCAGAAAGAAGACAGAATTTTGCAAGGGCCCACTTGTCACAATGTTAGCCATCCATTTGAAGATGAAAATAGCATTTCATTACAGCATTTAAGTTTTTTTCCGTTATTTGGAATTTCGTTACTTGATTTACATGCAAATTGTCTTTTACATTCCAGCACTATAGTTGCTTTGGTGCCAATTATCTTCCCAATTGATTTCTGTCTGATTCTGCAAAGCAATTCCTTTAAGAAGTAGGATTAGAGATAGGAAAATTTAATACCATTTTTGGCATTGCCTGTGCTTCATCTCTAAGTTTACGAAACCCTCGGGTTGACAATTAAGTGTTGAGGAGTTTACTCAAGCGCAATTCCTGCACCCAACATTTATCATTCAATAACCTATGCCTTGAGGATAGTATTGATCTAGACATTGCTTAAGTCTAAGTTTCTGTGAACTATTTCTGGGGATTTAGACTGTTCAAGAATTTTGTTTTCATATTATTTGAATTAACACACATGCTATAATATTTTCTACGTTATCATAATCTTTCATCGTTTGTCTGCTGAACTACTTCAGGATTAAAGTGTTGAAGGATTATTTATATTACACGAATTGTTATGGTGATTTTGTTTTATTGCCTCATCCGATAATAATATTAGAATCATATTAGATAGTTTTAAATATTTTCACTTATATTTATTCTTCACGTGAATTATTAACACAAGTACAAAATATTCTTTGTTTATTAAAAGGAACATAAGTGTACACTATTGAGTTTTTGTTCTCTTCTCTCTCTCTCTCTCTCTCTCTCTCTTCTCTCTCTCCTCTCTCTCTCTTCTCTCTCTCTCTCTCTCTCTCTCTATATATATATATATATATATATATATATATATATATATATATATATATATATATATATAATATATATTAGCATTATACTTATCAATAATATTTTTAAATTATAATTGCATATATAATTTAAAATCATTTTTACAATTTGCATCAGTGATACACAATGAAAGAGAATATAATTTATTCTTCATTATTTTGACTAGTTACACAATGCTTTGGTTATCTTTCTTGTTGTATTATACTTCTTTTATTATTCGTATAACTATTCATTGTATTCTAAACAAATTATTGTTAAATCTCATACATTATTATGTTGCATTGGTTAAACTCTATATTAGACATACTAATATAAACATAGTTTACAATTCATGTACATATAATAATTAGATAACTTTAGATTTCCCCAAGTTATTTTCTTTGTAGGGGAATAGAACAACAAGATACAAAATCCTTTAAACTACACGGGAGTGTCTATTTTAAATGGATTAGGCTATCTAAAGAGCCTTGGTCCAAGCCACACCCCCTTTGTTGAAAAAGGTCCAAAATCCAACATCAACAAAATGGCTCTAGAAGGAGGGAAAATCCAATTTTAAATGGATAAAGGTAATCATAAAAGATAAAAAAAAAAAAACTCCCCTACTATCACTATAAGTCAATCAAACCATCCCATTACTGAAACTTCCTCTAGTTATCATCCTCAACCTATTCTTGAACAGACGAACAATAAACCCATGATTCCAACCCATTGTCAAGTTTGATTTGAGATTAACGAGTGTCTCCAAAGATCTCAAGAATTTCTTTTTGGGACTCAAGAGATATTGGAAATAGAAATATATATTGAAAGAGGATTGTTTCAAGATTTTATATATATGGATACAACATAATTGTTCAAAATATTATGTGGATATCCTATTATTCAATCATGTTTATTTCTTTCAAACAGTTGTAGTTTGATTGGGAAGTTAAGATAATGAATTATATTTTTGAAAATCTATCTTTTATTTGGAAGATTTAGTTTAGAGTATTGATCGGATTATCATCGTGTATGTAAACACTTAGTTTTGAGAGTAAGGGGGGGGGGGGAGCGGTAATGCTAGAAAATTTTGTGGTGGCTATGGAACTAATTACATATTGATATTTGTAATTGTTTTGATTTGAACTATTTGAATCGGTTAATGCTTATGTGTGTGTGTGTGTGTGTGTGTGTGTGTGTGTGTGTGTGTGTGTGGTATTTTAATTTCCACGGTTACTTTGATATACATCCTATAAATGTTACATAACTTTTCTTTGGAAATATTCTAAAGACATAGTGTTGTTTTTTACATGAATTAGATCTGTGAATAAACAACAATTTCATTTATATGTTCCCTTTACTCTGCTAGTTCTTACAATATATGCACATTCGACGGTATTTATCCTTCAATGACCTATACCTTGAGGATAGTAGTGATCTAAACATTGCTTGAGTCTATGTTTCTGTGAACTATTTCTTGAGAATTGGACTGTTCAAGAATTTTGTTTTCATATGATTTGAATTAACACTATACATGTTATAATATTTTCTGGGTTATCATAATCTTTCATCGTTTGTCTGTTGAACTACTTTAGGTTTAAAGTGTTGAAGGATTATTTGTATTACAGGAATTGTTATGGTGATTTTGTTTTATTGCCTCAGTCGATAATAATATTAGAATCATATTAGATAGTTTTAAATATTTGCATTTATATTTATTCTTGACATGAATTATTAACACAAGTACAAAATATTCTTTGTTTTCTTAAAAGGAACATAAGCATACACTAATGTAGTTTTTTATTATCTCTCTCTCTCTCTCTCTCAGTGTATTATATATATATTATATATATATATATATATATATATAATCAATAATATTTTAAATTATATTTGCATATATAAATTTAAAATCATTTTTACAATTTACATTGGTGATATACAATGAAAGAGAATATAATTTATTCTTCATTATTTTGACTAGTTACACAAGGCTTTGATTATCTTTCTTGTTGTATTATACTTCTTGTATTATTTGTATAATTATTCATTGTATTCTAACAACTCATTGTTAAATCTCATACATTATTATGTTACATTAGTTAAACTCTATATTATACATACTAATATAAACATAGTTTAGGATTCATGTACATATCATAATTAGATAACTTTAGGTTTCCCCAAGTTATTTTCTTTGTAGAGGAAGAGAACAATAGGATAAAAAATCCTTTAAACTACATGGGAGTGTCTATTTTAAATGGATTAGGCTATCTAAAGGGCCTTGGTCCAAGCCACAGCCCCTTTGTTGAAAAAGGTCCAAAATCCAACATCAACAAAATGGCTCTAGAAGGAGGGAATATCCAATTTTAAATGGATAAGCGTAATCATAAAAGATAAAATGTTTTCTCCCCTACTATTACTATAAGTCAATAAAACCCTCCCATTACTGAAACTTCCTCTATTTATCATTCTCAACCTATTCTTGAATAGACGACCAATAAACCCATGACTCCAACCCATTGTCAAGTTTGATTTGAGATTAACGAGTGTCTCCAAAGATCTCAAGAATGTATTTCTAGGACTCAAGAGATATTGGAAATAGAAATATATATTGAAAGAGGATTGTTTCAAAATTTTATTACTCCTATTCATTTTCATTTAGAAGAACCTATAGTGTTGTATTCCTAGGAAAGAATTTCTAAAACTTGTAGTGTTGGGTTGTGTTATATTCTTTCCACATAGTTAACAAGGGGTTTGAGGGGTACCCGTAACCCCACTTTATGGGGTACGGGGTAGCGCCCCGGGAAATTTTGGTTATGAACCCTATGTTAGGATGGGCAGACCCACCTATGGTTTTGTGCATGATTTTCGCACATGTTTTTTGGACGCGATGGTTTTCGGTCCATGGTATTGGATGCGATGGTTTTTTGGTCCATGGTATTGACGTATGGTTTTCGGTCCATGGTATTGGATGCTTCGGCATGTATAAATATGTATTGTAACATTGAAAGGAATATAAATGAAAAATCAAGCTGGTAGTCTCGGTTTTGAGATCCAGTGGGAAATCTCTGTGTATATGTGTTTTATGTGTTATGCTCTCGCATTTTTATTTTTCCTGTGATTTAGAATTCGTATGCAGGTAATTTCTGTACGGGGTTAAAAAACCTACATTTGGTATCAGAGCTGTTTTGGCTTCAAGGGGACGCCTTTGTTGCTGAGGGGTTTCGCTCGGGCCTATGGTAGACCCTGTTTTCAGTGGGAGATCTGTGAGATCGATTCTGGTGGTGAAGAAAGATGGCGAGCAGCGGAAAGATAGAGATTGAGAAGTTCAATGGTCAGAGTTTTGAGTTGTGGAAACTCAAGATGGAGGATCTGTTGGTGGATAAAGATCAGTGGATCGCGGTAGATCCGGGTACTAAACCAACGGGAGTAACCGATGACGAATGGAAGAAGTTGGATTGGAAGGCAAAGACCACAATACGATTGTGTGTCTCAGATTCAGTATTGTTGAATGTATCAGGGGAAGCTACAGCGAAGGCTTTATGGGACAAATTAGGGACTTTGTACCAATCTAAGTCTCTGGTGAATAAACTGTTCCTGCAGAAAAAGCTATATAACCTGAGGATGAAAAATGGAGACTCGGTGACAGAGCATCTGAATGCGTTTAATACTATGGTAAGTCAGTTATTGTCTATTGATATTAAAATTTCAGATGAAGATAAGTGCATCAGTTTGTTGTGTTCTCTACCAGACTCGTGGGATAGTCTGGTTATTGCAATAGGCAGTAATGCAACTGCTTTGCAGTTTGATGAAATAGTCTCAGCCTTGCTGATGGAGGAGATGAGATGGAAAAATATGGACAACCAGAATGGTGATGCCTTATCTGTACGAGGACAGTCCCAGAACAGAAACAAAAATAAGTCATTGAGTGGGATCTAAATCTAGAGGGATATCTAAATCTCCAGGAAAACCTACAAAGGTGGTGTGCTGGAAATGCGGAAAGGAAGGTCACTTCAGAAGGGAGTGTAAATCTAAAGCTCCTGATAAAGGAAATGGATCTGATGATGCTCCTTCTGCAGAGGCGAAAACCACCTCATATGAAGGTGGGGATGTGTACTTGGCTTCTTCAAGTACACATGTAGATCATGAGGCATTGTTAATTGACTCAGGTGCATCCTTTCGCTTCACTCCCCATAGAGAGTGGTTCTGTGAGTATGATAAATACGATGGTGGTGATTTCTTCTTAGGAGATGATAGGAAGGCTAGAATCATTGGTCACGAAAAAGTAAAGTTGAAGTTGCAAGGTGGAAGGGTTA
>APFE030387891.1:42664-72786 GCA_000404065.3 Pinus taeda
AGTTGTGGAAAGAATATAACACAACCCAACATTCTCCCACTTGTTTTTTTCTTTCCACAAATGGCCACAAGAGATCTTAGTCATTTATCTAGCCCTGCAACACCCATTGTTTCTCTACACCAAGAGAACTTCTCAAAGCTCACAGATCTTGTCAATGCATCTACATTATTCTTCAAAGCGTCCACCTTTACCAGCAACACCTTTTTGTCTTCTATCATATCCCTCACAAAGTGATAATGAACATCAATGTGCTTTCATTTTTGAATGATATGCAGGGTTCTTTGCCAAGAAAAATGCACTTTTGCTGTCACAGTCTATCCTTATATTTCCTTGTACTAACCCCATACTTGAACACAATCTTTGCAACCAAACTGCTTCCTTGCTTGCATGAGTGGCTATCGTGTATTCTGCCTCCATGGTTGATAGTGCCACTACAGATTGTTTCTTACTCATCTAGCTAACTACACCTCCAAATAGGTTAAACACATACCCACTTGTAGATCTTCTCTGATCCATATCTCCAGCCCAGTCTGCATCAACAAAGCCATGAATATCCAACACTTTATGAAATCCTGGTCTTCCTTGGTAGCGCAAACCATAACCACTAGTCCCATGCAAATACCTGAAAACCCGCTTCACTGTTGTCCAATGCTCCTTTCCTAGTTTTGACATAAACCTTCCAAAAACTCCCACTATATGTGCAATGTCTGGTCTAGTACAGACCATTGCATACATTAGGCTACCGACTGCACTTTCATATGGAACACAGGACATGTCCTCTTCCTCTTCTTATGTCTTGTGACACTGTTCAGCAGATAATTTTACACCTACAGGAATAGGAACCTCCATCAGTTTACCATCTTGCATTTTAAATCTCTGCAATATTGTCTCGACATACTTCCTCCAGTTTAACCAGAGCTTTGTCTTTGTCCAATATATTTTAATTTCCATGCCCAAAATATAGTTTGCAGCACCAAGATCTATCATGTCGAATTTGGAGGAAATTTGGGTCTTCAAATCCTGGATAATTTATTTTTCATTTCCAACCAGCAACATATCATCCACATATAAGACCAAATAAATAACACGATCACCAATTAATTTAAAATACACACAGTGATCTGCTTTGCTTCTGGTGAAGCCAAGCCCCCATATAAATGTATCAAATTTCTAATACCACATCCTTGGTGACTATTTTAACCCATATAGAGACTTCTTTAACTTGCATGCCAGTTCATTCTTACCCTTCACCACAAAGCCTTAAGGTTGCTTCATGTAGATTTCCTCTTCTAGATCCCCGTGAAGAAATGTTGTCTTCACATCCATCTGTTCTACCTCAAAATCAAAAGGAGCGGCAACAAATAAAAATAATCTAATAGAAGCTACCTTGGCAACAGAGAAAAAATATCACCAAAATCAATTCCTGGCACCTAGGAATAACCTTTTTCTACCAACCGAGATTTGTATTTCTCCACCTTTCCTTCTGAATTTGTCATCTTCTTGAACACCCATTTGCTGTCAATGGGTTTCCTTCCAACCAGCAACTCCACCAGATACCAACCCTCATTTTTGTGCAAAGATGCCATTTCATCAACCATGGCCTCTTTCCAGAGTTTTCCATCCTCTGAATCTATTGCTTCCTTCATAGTTCTAGGATCATCATCAGTAATAGATAAAGAAAAATTTGAACAAAAAGGAAATGGACTGTACCTTTCTGGCTACCTTCTTTCTCGAACTAATCTTCTCACACCCAAAGTTTATGGCTCTTCATCTTCTGATTCCTCCTCTGTTGTGGAGTTTGATTCTTCCTCCTTTAGCTCAAACTCTATCTTCTCAAGCTCCTTTGGTTGGACTTCACGTTTAATAACATCTATCACCTCTCTGAACACCACAGCTCAGTTGTACACAACCTTCCTTGTTACTAGGTTCCAAATCTTATAACCCTTTAAACCATCCTTATACCCAATAAAGATGCACTTTTCAGATTTACTATCTATCTTGGTTCATTTCTACTTTGGAACATGTACATATGCATCACATCCAAATACCCTCAGATCTGAAAGAGAGGGTTTCTTACCAATCCATACCTCTTGTGGAGTTTTATCCTCCAATGCTGATGAAGGTGATCTATTCACCAGGTAACATGTCGTATCCACCACCTCTACCTAGAATTCATGTCCTAACCCAGCACCATTGAGCATGCTTCTTGCCATTTCCATCAACATCTTGTTCATTCTTTCTGTAACTCCATTTTGCTCAGGTGTATATGGAGTATTCTTCTACCATGTGATACCACATTTCTTACAGAATTCTTCAGATTTCTTACTGTAAAACTCTCCATAGTTATCTGTCCTCAACACCTTTATCTTCTTCTCTATCTAGTTTTCCACCAGAGCCTTGACTTCAGATTTCTTCTTAAGGAAATATATCCATGTATTCTTTGAGAATTCATCTATAAATGATACAGAGTACATAGACTTACCCAGTGATGGAACCTTCACAGGTCCAAACACATCATTATGCACAAGCTCTAATATATGTTTCGCCCTCTTACCACTAGAGGGGAAGCTCACCCGATTCTACTTCCCATATACAAAATTTTCACAAAAATCAAAATACAAAGAGCTATTACTCATACTTTCTACCATACCTTTACCATGAAGTATTCGAAGGCCCTTCTCTCTAATATGTCCAAGCCTTTGATGCCACAACATGGTCTTCTCTCCAGAGACCACTAGATTTTCTGCTCCACTTTTAGGAACCACGGAACTATTGCACCCATCAACAACCGTGCTACCTTGTATATTGTACAAAGTTCCAATATGAACTCCCCCCATCAATACCAGTGCTCCTCGAACCATCTTGTAGGTATCCTTCTCGAACAATTTTTTTACACCTGCATCATCCAACTTGCTTATAGAAATCAAATTTCTAGCCAATGCAGGAATATGCAGAACACTCAGAAGTGTTCTAACCCTTCCACCTTGCAGCTTCAACTTTACTTTTCCGCAACCAGTGATTCTAGCCTTCCTATCATCCCCTAAGAAGACATCACCACCATCATATTTCTCATACTCACAGAACCACTCTCTATGGGGAGTGAAGTGAAAGGATGCACCTGAGTCAATCAACCATGCCTCATGATCTACATGTATACTTGAAGAAGCCAAATTACACATCCCCACCTTCATTTTGAGGTGGTTTTCAACCTCTATAGAAGGAAGCATCATCAGATCCCTTTCCTTTATTAGGAGCTTTAGATTTACAGTCCCTTTTGTAGTGCCCTCCTTTCTACATTTCTAGCACACTACCTTTACAGGTTTTCCTGGAGATTTAGATCTCCCTCTAGATTTAATCTCCCACTCAATGACTTATTTTGTTTATGTTCTGGGACCATCCCCTACAAACAAGGAATCACCATTCTGGCTCTCCATATTTTTCCGTTTCATCTCCCCATTAGCAAGGATGAGACCTATTTCATCAAAACTGGCAAGGAAGTTGCATTGCTACCTATTGCAATAACTAGACTATCCCACGAATCTGGTAGAGAACACAACAAACTAATGCACTTATCTTCATCTAAAATTTTAATATCAACAGATGCTAACTGACTTACCATAGTATTGAATGCGTTCAGATTCTTTATCACCAAGTATCCATATTTCATCCTCAGGTTATACAATGTTTTCTGCAAGAACAGTTTATTCACTAGAGACTTAGATCGGTACAAATTCCTTAACTTGTCCCAAAAATCCTTTGCCATAGCTTCCCCTAATACATTTAGTAATACTAAATCTAAGACACACAATCATATTGTGCTCTTTGCCTTCGTATCCAACTTCTTCCATTATTCATCGAACACTCCTGTTGGTTTAGTACCCAGATCTACTGCGATCCATTGATCTTTATCCACTAATAGGTCCTCCATCTTAAGTTTCCACAGCTCAAAACTTTGACCATTAAATTTCTCGATCTCTATCTTTCCACTGCTCTCCATCTTCTTTCACCTCCAGAATCGATCTTGCAAATCTCCCACTAAACAGGGTCTACCACAGGCCTAAGCGAAACCCCTTAGCAAAAAAGACATCCCCTTGAAGCTAAAATAGCTCTAATACCAAATGTAGGTTTTAACCCCATACAGAAATTACCTACATACAAATTTTAAAACACATCAAATAAATAATGCGAGAGCATAACACATATCCCAAAACCGGGACTACCAGCTTGATTTTTCATTATGTTCCTTTTAATGTTATAATACATATTTATACATGCTAAAGCATCCAATACCATGGACCGAAAACCATTGCATCCAATATCATGGAGCGAAAACCATCGCGTCCAAAAACATGTGCGAAAATCATGCACAAAACCATAGGTTAGTTTGCCCAACCTAACATAGGTTCCAAAACCAAAATTTTCTGGGGCTCTACCCCAGACCCCATAGAGTGGGGTTACCTGCACTCTTCAAAACCCCTGTGACCCCCCCATTATGCAATCAATGCAATGAAGTGGGCACTCAGCCCCCCCTCTAACCCCTCGGTCAACTAACAACCTTTGACTACAAAAATATGCCCTTTAGTTTGATCAATGTGGGGAAACCTTCCAACAGGTGATGGACATTTCCTTTTTGGGACTAATAAATGAAATTGTTGTCGTATATCTTGATGATTTCATTGTTTACTTTAAAAAATGAGTTGACCATGTTATGAAACAAACTCACAAAAAGATAGAAAAGATAGATCAATGCCTTATAATTCAGCCTCTTCTAGGGGGAAACCTCCTTTACATCACACAAATGAACAATTCTTGGATGATACAAATGACAAAACCTCCTTTCTATATATAGGAGTCTAAGGAGTCACAATATAACCAATCCGACCTAACAATAATAATATAAAGGCACAAAAATAACAATATTAGAATTCTATGGGGCACAATAATAACAATAAGGGATACAATGACAATAGTAATGGGGGAATCACTAGTATTATAGGGACCTAACATTCCCCTCTCCTTCAAAAAAGTTTTTTCCTCAATGCTTGAGTAGTTCTAGATACTTTTGTATCAAATTCTCATCCTCCCATGTGGAATATTCAACGTGTAAGTTCTTCCACTTAATGAGATACTCTAAAATTGATAGGTTTCGTAGTTGTTGACTTCTTGTTTCTTTGACTACTTAAGGTTCCAATATGATTTTTCCTTCCTCATCAACTTCTAGAAATATTGTTTGAACTGGAATCTTGTCACCTGTAACCTTCTTTAAGCATGGAACATGGAAAACTGGGTGCACTTGGGAAGCTGCAAGAAGATCCAATTTGTATTCCATAGTACCTATGTTTTGCAACACCTTGTACAGAACATAATACTTTGGTGATAATTTATTATCCTTCTTAGCTTGCTTGAGGGACATTTTTTTATATGGTTGTAGTCATAGGAATACCAAATCCCCTACATCAAAACTTCTTTTGCTACGATGTTGATCCGCCTGTTGTTTCATTCTATTCTGTGCCAAGGTGAGGTTATCCTTTAAGAGTTGGAGAACTTATTGATGATGCTCAATGTGATATTCCACTGCTTGAACCTTAGAATTTTCTCTTAAATATGATGTGATGGATGGTGGATGATATCCATAAAGTTCCATAAATGGGGTCATTTTTGTTGCAATATGGAAGGAAGTGTTATACCACCATTCAGCCAGAGGAAACCATTTGACCCATTGTGTATGTTTATCATATACAAAGCAACGAAGATATCCTTCCAAACATTTATTTACTATCTCAGTTTGCCAATCAGATTAAGGATGATAAGATGAGTTATGAGCTAACTGAGTACCAAGACAAGATAATAATTATGTCCAAAAATTTCCAGTGAAAATGGGATCTGTGTCACTTACAATAATCTTTGGGTTTCCATATAGATTTTGAATTGTTTCCATAAATGCAATAGAAATTGTACTCACTTTAAATGGATGAGATAATGCACAAAAGTGTGCATACTTGCTAAGTCTATCAACTACCACCATGATAACACTCTTTTGTTCAGACTTGGGTAAACCTATGATAAAATCCATTGAAACCTCCTCCCAATGTTGGCTTGGAATCGATAAAGGTTGTAATAGTCTTGGGGTCTTAAATGTTTCAACTTTATTTTGTTGGCAAACCAAACATTCCGTGACAAAATTTTGAATATCCTATTTAAGGCCATCCCAAAACAAATCCTTCTTAACCCTGTGGTAGGTTTTTAGAAATCCTGAGTGCCCTCCTAAGGGAGAGGTGTGTAATTCCCTAAGAATATTTTGTTTGAGTTGGGAATTCTTACATAAGTATAACCAACCCTTGTACCATAACGAATCATTTTTTCCAGCTAAATGTATTAGATGTACTATGACCTTGTTGTATATTTTGAATGAGTGCCCACACTTCCTCTTCATTCTTCCATTCATCCCTTGCTTCGTTTATCCAGTCTGGTTGGATAATAGAAATCGTGAAAATAAATGCTTCCACATCCTCATCCTTTCTTGAGAGTGCATCCGCCACAACATTTTGCTTCCCTTTTTTGTAGGTGATTTCAAAGTCATAGCCCAACATATTTTTGACCCAATTTTGTTGCTCTTCTAAAGATAATCTTTGTTCTAAAAATTATTTAAGACTATCATGATCTGTTTTTACCTTGAAGTTCTTCCCATTAGGTAGGGTCGCCATTTCTTAAGTGCATGTAGTATTGTGAGCATTTCCTTCTCATAAATAGCTTTGTGTAAATAGTTTCCTTTGATTGGACGACTTTTGAAAGCAATGGGTCTTTATTCTTGCATTAAAACAACACCAATTCCATTTCCTTTCTTCGAGGCATCAATTACCGATAATAATGCTTCAGTATGCCCTTGGAATTCCTTCAAACTAATTTTTCAAACCAAGCTTATGAATTTTTTTTTTTAAACTACACACCTTTTTTTCACTTTGTAGGAGCTTGATCTTGAATCTGATGTATTTATGTAATTTTCAATCTCCAAGGTTTGAAATTTCTTCCTGTGATAACCCTAAGAGTAATATTTCTAACTCCACAAGTCTGATCAAGATTGGATTCTCCAATGGAGATTTATGTCAATTCTCCCATGATGACCTGAGTATAGACTTGTTCAATAGAATGAACTTGTACAATGTTCCACGGGTCACTATTTCAACCTTAGGTTCTGAATATAGTAGCCAAAAAACTACAATATGTCCTCTTTCTGCAACATCTTACAAAAATTCAATCTGATGCTGAGAGAAAGTTATGATGATTTTCCCAAGCTCACCTATTTGAGATGTAATTCGGGGGTCTGCAAAAACCCTAACTTCCTCAGATTATATCTCCACAAATATAGCGAGAAAGAATCTGAAATTTGGAGCTGAGTTTTAGACCGGTTTCTTCTCAAATGGGTTTTTTTTTTTTGCTTGTCAAATGTCGTAGAAAAAAATTTATAGAAAAAAATCCACGATGACTTGTTTGGAGTAGCGAAACCCTGGAATCCAAAGCTCTGTTACCAAATGTTATGAAACCAGCTCACAAAAAGATAGAAAAGATAGTTCAACACCTTAGAATTCAGCCTCTTTGAGGGGGAAACCTACTTTACATTACACAAATGAACAATTCTTGGATGAAAAAATTGAAAAAACCTCCTTTCTATATATAGGAGTCTAAGGGGTCACAATATAACCAAGCCGACCTAACAATAATAATATAAAGGCAAGAAAAATAACAATAGTGGGATTCTATGGGGCACAATAATAACAATAAGGGATACAATGATAATAGTAATGGGGGAATCACTAGTATTATAGGGACCTAACTATCTCACACCTAAGAAATGTGTTTAAAAGATGCAAGAAGTTTACTATTTCCTTGAACCCCTAAAATTTAATCTTTGCATTCACTAAGGGAAAATTGTTAGGATGTATGTTTCTAAAGATGGCATCATGAATAATCTAGAAATAACTCATGCCATTTTTGTTCTATCACCACAAAATTATAAAAATACCATGTAGTCCTTTATAGGAAAGATCAATTTTGTTAGATTGTTCATCCCCATTTTTCTAAAATTGTCAAACTGTTGCAAGATTTGGTAAAAGGGAATTCTAACTTTAGGTGGGGAGATCAAGAAAAAAAATATTTCTATAACATTAAATAGGTTATTTCTAAATCCCCTGCTCTTATGAGCCCATACTTCTGCAAAGACTTTATGCTCTATACTTTTTCCTATGATATTGCATATGTTATTGTCTTAACTCGGAAAAATGAGCTCGACCATGAAATCCAAAACATATTTATGAGCTCTGCTTTAAAGGAGCATAACTAAATTATACAACAGTGGATAAACAAGTATTTTTTGTCTTGAAGGCAGTGAAACACTTCAATTCCTACCTGGTGAAATCTAAAAATAAGGTTATTGCTCCTTTCCCAACAGTAAGAAATCTATTACTGCATAAATAATTAGAAGAATAAAAGGGCCTATTGGATGGAAACCCTTAAAAATATGATTTAGAATCAAATCCTTCACAAATTGTAATGGGTCAAGTTGTCTACAAATTGATTGCTAAATTTATTAATTTTCCTTATCTAGATCCCTATTCTAACGATAAAGTTTCTTTAATGTAAAATGAAATTTTGTGTGTACTTGATAATCCAAATTCATGGAATTATGATATTAAATTTTATTTTTTGAATGGTAAAACACCACCTCATCTTGAGGAAAAGAAAAGAAGAGCATTAAGAATTAAATCATCTCCTTTCCAATTGATCGATAATATTATTTTCCATAAAAACTATGATTGGGTATTACGTCATTGCTTGGAACATGAATATTCCTGGAAAATCCTCTACAAGATCCAAATGTCCTAGTGGTGGTCAGTTTGGTGGGGATACAACTGCTCATAAGTTACTAAGAGTTGGGTATCGTTGGCCCACTTTATTCAAGGGAGCCCATGCTCTAGCACAAAATTGTGAGACTTGCCAAAAGGCTATTGGTAGAGTTAAAAGGCTTGCATTTCCCCTTCATCCTGTCATTTTCAAAGCTCCTTTTCAATAATGAGGCTTAGAGATTTTGGTATTGTGAACAATTCCTCTTCTAAACAAAATAAATACATAATAAAACCTATTGATTATTTTACTAGATGGGTAGAGGCATCTCCCTTGCGAGTGACTAAAGCTAAATAGATAATATCTTTCTTACTCTAATATTATCACTCATTTCAGTGTTTAGAATCACTAGTTTTTTATAATGTGTCTTATTTTTCCTTTCATGGACTATATTCCTATGCCTTAGAGAAAGCGATTAAAATTAAGTATTCAATGAACTATTACCCTCATGGTAATGGCCTTACTGAATTCTCAAATAAAATCTATTAAAAATCCTGAGAAGAAAAATCTTTGAGAATCACAAAAATTGGCATACTACTCCCTTTATCATATTATGGGTTGATTGGGTAACTCCTCAATATGTAATTTCTAACTCTCCCTTTTTCTTTGTATACGATAGAGAAGAAATTCTTCCTGTAATACCGTTTTTCCTTATTTTCATTTCTCATAGAAAGTACAAGAAGTTAAGTCTTCAACCATGAAAAATAGAATCCATGCCCTGCTCAAATTGGAATAAGAAAGAGAAAAATCCAAAAAAAAACTGCATCAACATCAAAAAACTGTAAAATTCTAGTTTGATGGCAAGTCTTCTTCTAATCAAAACTTTTAGGTAGGTAATGCGGTTCCTAAATGGGACAAATCACACAAGCAAAAAGTGGAGCAATCAAGGATTCATATATTATTTCTCGGGCCTTTCATTGTTATAGAAAATACTGGCCCCAATACATTATGTCTAAAAACTTTGGAAGGACAATCATAACTCCTTCCAGTCAATGGACAGCTTCTTAAGGAATACTTTTCCTGAACCCCTTTGGTGAACTTTTTATTCTATAAATATTACTTTAACATTTTCATGTGAGTGTGTTTTTGACTTGTAAGTTTTTATCATATTTTGAGCGTGTTTTACATTTATGTTTTTTCTATTTTGTTCTAATAATTCCATTGCTTCAAACAGAAACTTTTCTCTAAGATCTCATTTAAAGGAAATTATGAACAAATTTTTCTTTTCCTCTTGATGCTCTAACTTGCTAAATTGTTTTCTTCAACCATTTACTGATTAGAAAAATAGTTTTATGTTAAAAATATTTGAAAAATTTAACATCACTTCAGAAACAATATTTAACTTAGTCCATACTTCATTAGGGGAATTCAATAGAATTCAACTAATAGTCTAATCAGTGTAAGGTTGACGATGATAAACTTCTCATGCCATCCTGTACTTTTGATTTTTTTTTTCCAATCTACTTCCCCACCTATTAGGGTGTCCCTTTTGGGTTACTAACTCATTAAATTAGGTTATTAATTAAGGGAATCAATTGAAGGTTAGGAGGTATCATCATGTTCTAGGCTACCATGACATAGATCATTGAGGAATGACATTACCATATCTGGTTACCAAGCCAGGGTGATGGGTTTCAATTATTAGATGTTAAGACAATAGGTATCATCATGAGTTGACTTGTTCATTTCCCATTCTTCTTTGAATGGAAGCGTCATCGACTAGCTACCAAACCAGGACATTGGTCTTCAAATGAACTCTAAAAAGTAAAGAAGATAAAAGAAAAATAATGAATCATAAGTCCTAAAAATGGGATAAAAGCATATGAATTTAGGTTAAAATCCATCCTAGTCAAGGCTATGAACACCTGACTAGAAGAAGAGGCAATGCTTTTGGTATTCAAGTCATGTTTACACGAGTTGTCCGATTAGCTATTTATTTTTATAAGTATATTGATTATGATTTATCTGAAAATATATAAATTAGAATGGAATTTGTTAAAATTTGTGTGGAGTGACGAAACACATGAACATGTATTTTTGAACAATAGCTTTTTATTAATCCTAAATGTAATATTTATTAAGTCATATTGGAATCTATTCTTCATGCAACATCTTATTTGTATTTCCTTTATATTACACTAATTTTCAATCAAAGAAAACTTCACCCAGTGAGTCGCCAATTGTTGGCTGCCCAACAAACTCCCCTCTCATCTTTCAAATGAAATGGGCCCGTGATCCAGGTGGATCTCTAGACAATAGAGGCATGAAAAAGGCTCAAAATTCAAAGTGGTAGAAAGTCGATTAACTTGACATCAGATCAAAGTACTCATTGCCCTAATTCCAACGCTGCAAATGGCACTCCAATCTGAGTTCATATGAAGAAGATAGAAGAAGTCAAAATTGTGGGTTGACTTACCCATGTGGCAGGCTTAAGGAGGTCGCAATTTGAAAATAATCTAACATCGAAATCTAACCAGTTTTTTGAGCGAAATTGTGGGTTTGTTAACTTTTCTACTATCGCCTAAGGAGCTGGAAAATTCCAAGAGGGCGGTGGTTATTTATTTTTAAATAAAAAATATATATAAAAATGTGAGGTGGGGGGCCATGACCCCACCACCCCCGAAACCACCATAACAAATAATATTTAATTGGGGTGGGAAACCATGACCTCGCCACCCCCAGATTCCACTAATGAAAAAACATGTATATATGGTGGGGGTGCAGGCTGTCAACCCCGTCGCCCCTCCACCTCACCTGTACTCTTAAACCACCAGAGATTTGTAGACGAGCGGGCCACCGAAATCAGTGGACCCACCTCCTATTATGACTCCACCTCACCCTTAATATAAAACGACAACAGAGATGGGGCTATGGGCCACCAAAACAGCAAACCCACTGCCCAAAATTAAAACAAAAGAAATTACATTATGTTAATTTGGGAGGGGTAGGATTTGATTCCCTGACCCTTCCTCAACCATTTTTTATTTTTAACCATTGCGCCCAAACCATTTCATTGGTTTATCCGCCGACACTTTTTTATATAAACCTTTTTTCACAGTGAATCCGAGGGAGGGAGCATGCATGTAGATCGAGGTAGATGAAATATAGGTGGCAGAACTATGAGCAGGCCTGTAACATGGGGCGGAACCCTGCCTAAACACATTTTCCAGGGGGTCAGTTTTGGTCCAGTGTCAAAATTGGGTGATTTTTATATCAATTTTGCACCTCTCGGCGATAAGAACTTAGTGGTGATTCCAGTTTGTATAATAAAGCTCTCCATTTTTCAACCATTTTCCAGATTGGAGGTATAAGACTCCTTTTTGCAAATGTTGATTATGCTCTTCTTTCTAATGCCACTTAATCAATGAAGGCCTCCCCATTGACTAAGTAGGGTTCAAAGATGTAGTCCAAATTGGACAAACTCCATTGTCAATTCTCATGTCTTCTTTCATTATTTTATGTGTTTCTCCTCTCTTCTCTCATATGCACATTAAATTTCTATGGTTAAGCTGCAATTTATCCATGTAATTATTTAATACATCTATAAGCAAAATATTGTGGATCAAGTGGTATCAAAGTAGGTCTTTGTAGATGTGAATTGCATGCTTGTATGCTAACAAGAAACAGGCTCCGAAGAGGTGAAGGGAAGCTAACTTCTTTCGATCCTGAAGCGGGGCATGCACATCGAAGGTGAAATATGGTAGATGAAAAGGCTCACTTTGAAGAGGAGTACAACTACCACAAAACCTTCTATACAATGGAAGAAAAGGTCGATCAATTGCTTTCAAGACTGGAGAAATAAGAAGAGAGAAATCCAGAAGAACAAGTTTCACCACATGGAAATGGTGGAGAAGAACCCCCTCCTCCTTCCACGAGTGAAATTTCTTCTTCCTCTCATCGCCATCATCATAGAAGTTCAAGGGATGCATCTAAGAAACCTTTCTTTAAATTAGATGTCAAATTTGATCTTCCCATGTATAAAAATGAATGTAATGTGGAAAAGCTTCATAACTGGATTAGGAAAATTGAAATCCATTGCAGGATTCACTAGATCGAAGAGGATAAGGACAAGATTCAGCTGGCCTCTCTTCTACTAAGTGTCACTACTCTTGTTTGGTGGGAGAGAAAATTGTGAAACACTAAGAGTCTGGGTAATCTTCTTTCCTCATGGCCCAGTTTTATTTCTGCATTAAAGGAACAATTTTATCCCTTAGGTTATAAGAAAAAACCTTTAATGGATTGGAAATACTTAAGGCAAGGCAGAGGTCAAGATATTCAAATATTTACATAGGAATTTAGAAAAAAAGCACTTAATTTGGGCATTGCACTTGACTCACCTGAAGTAGTAACTAAGTATATTGGATCATGACATAGTTACATTAGAGTTGATTATTATTGTTTGAACCAACTACTATTGACTCGGCCAATGTAAAGGCCATTCATCTTGAGAATAGGGGAAAAAGTGAAAGAGATGATCATTTCAAGAAACCACCTTTCAAACCTCCAAATGGAAAGCCCAAAATGAAAGGAAAGGAAAAGGAAAAGAGGATGGCATCAACTAAGAAATATGAAGGAGAAAGGTCTTATTGCACTCACTGCAAAAAGGAAGGCCATGCCGACGATCATTGTTGGAAATTATACCTAGAAAAGAGACCAAAGAATTATTATGGAGGAAAAGGAAAGCGAAAGATAGTGGAAAATATGAAGCAAGACCTTAGATCCGATTTTGGAGATGAAGCATTGATCATGATAGTAGGAACAAAAGGTACTCTTACACCTCATGTTAATTCTGAATCACATGAAGGCACTAGTTCAATAGATGAGTCTCTTCCTAATGAACGAAAGAGAATTGAGTTATTTCATATTATATTTGTTATAAATCATACAAAAGTGGAAACTCTATTTGATATCGAATCCCAAGAAAATTTAATTTCAGATTACTTGGTAAAGAAGCTAGGCTTAGAAACCAAACCACATCCAAAACCTTACCCTCTTGGATGGATACATGATAAAGCAAAATTGAATGTAACTAAGCAGTGCAAGGTTAAATTTTTTATCGCTTCTAAGTTAATGGATGAGTTAGAACTTGATGTGATACCATTGGATATCTATGGCATGGTATTGGGGAGTCCATATCTATATGATATAAAAGAAATTTTCTTCCAACATGAAAACAAATACCAAATCACAAAAGATGGGGTAGAATATATTGTAAGGGCTCATCAAACTAAAATCAATGTCAGCCTTGTAAGTGCAAGACAAATGAAGAGGTTGGTGAATTCTAGTAAGGGTTGCATGCTTATGGTTGTAAGGGGGAAAGGTGAAAAATTACCCAATGCTTTCCACGGTTGTGATCATGTGCATAAAAACAAATTATGTGAATTAATTTCTAACTATGATGAGATATTTCAGGAACCAAGGGGATTACCTCCAAAGACGGAAATCCCCCATGAGATCCATTTGAAGCATGGCGCTCCTTTACAAAATATTGGCATGTACAAGATGTTGACTATTGAGATGGAGGAGATCAAAAAGTAGGTGCAGGAACTATTTAACCAAGGGGTCACCAAACCGAGCACTTATCCATGTAGCTCATTGATTCTCGTAGTGCCAAAGAAAGATGGCACATGGAGGATGTGCATGGATTATCGAACATTAAGCAAAATCATCGTGAAAAATAGTTACCCTCTCCCGTGCATTGATGATTTACTAGATCAATTAAAGAATGCTATATATTTCACCAAATTATATTTGCATAGTGGTTATCACCAAGTCTGAATTGTAGAGCAATGTGTGTGGAAAACCACCTTGAAGACCAAATAGGAGTTGCTCGAATGGATGGTGATTCCATTCGGACTTTGCAACACTCCAACCACTTTCATGAGGGTCATGAATGATCTCTTTAGGCCTTTCATTGATGAATTTGTTCTTGTATATCTAAATGATATTATTGTCTTTAGTAAAAATTGGAATGAACATGTATGCCATGTAAAGAAAGTGCTTGATGTATTGAAAAAAAAACTCTATGTAAAATTGTCAAGGTGTGAGTTTGGGAAAACCTCTTTGGTTTACCTAGGTCATATTGTTGGTCATGGTCAGTTAAAAATTGATCCTTCTAAATTTGAAGAAATTGTAAATTGGCCTAAGCCTACTAGTGTGACCAAGGTTCACAACTTTTTAGGTGCAATACAGTATTGGAAGAGATTTATTTCCAATTTCTCTATTATTGCGGCACCTCTACACACATTGACAAGTGTAAAGATGGTCTTTCAATGGGTAGGAAAGCAACAGAATTCCCTCGAAACATTGAAATAAAAGATCAGCACCGCACCAGTCTTGGCCTTACCAGATCTCCAACATCCATTCGAGATCAAGACAGATGCCAACGGATATGCAATGGGAGTTGTACTGATGCAGCAAAACAAGCTGATATGTTAACATTCAGAGAAATTATCTCAGGCTGTGATAAACTATCCCACTTATGACGAGTTATATGCCTTGGTCCTGAGTGTGAAAAAGTGGAAACATTACCTAATCGGCAAGGAGACCATCATCCATACAGATCATCGGCCCTTGCAGTATCTTCAGTCACAAACCAAGTTGCAGCAAGCTCGTCATTTCAGGTGGATGGGTTTTCTTCAACAATTTCATCTGGTAATAAAGTATAAGAAGGGCACTAGCAACAAAGTGGCCAATATGATATCTCGCCCTCTTATTTTTTCTTCTATTATTTTGCATAATCCTTCGTTATCTTTTAAAAGTTATGTTGAACAATATGCTAATGATGATGACTTTAAGGAGATTTATGCAAAACTAAGTCATGGTTCATAAGTGGAAAACTATCACTTGTAGGAAACATTGTTGTATCACCTTGGTAAATTGTGCATACCTACAAGGGAAAGGTTACATGTAATCATGGAGGCCCACACCTCCCTTGTGTCTGGTCATTTTGGTGTCAAAAAAACTTTGTGTCATGTACAAAGATTTTGCTTTTGGCCTCATCTGAAGTACATTATGACTCGCTATGTAAAGGGATGTGTGATGTGTTCGGTTTCAAAGCCCTCTAATAGAAAACTCAGGCTCTACACACCACTCCCTATTCTGAGTCATCCATGGGAAAGTGTGTCAATGGATTTTGTAGGAGGTTTTCCTTTGTCTAGAAAAGATCACAACTATTTGTATGTCTTCGTTGACCATTTTAGTAAGATGTGTATTTTAATGCCTTATAAAAAGTAGATCACTACAGAGCAAACTTCTTATCTTTTCTTTCAACATGTTTGGATCCATTTTGGGTTGCCCACATCAATTGTGTCAGAGCAGGACTCTCACTTTCTCAGAGAGTTTTGGACCAACTTGTGGAAGATGATGGAAACCAAATTGAAAAGAAGCATGACATTTCATCCATAGAGTGATAGACATACAGAGGTTGTCAATCGCACCGTGGTACACTTATTGCGAGGCTATTGTAGAAAACATCCTAAGTTGTGGGATGAGAATCTTCCATATGTGCAACATTCCTACAATCGAGTAGTACACTCATCTATGCGTCGTTCACCATTTGAGACATATTCTAACTACTTGCCCAAAGATCCTTTTGATATGGTCTTTAGAAATGAAGATGACTCTAGTGGGTGTGATGACATGGACAAGGAGCAACAATTCATTCAGTCGATCCAATTGATTCACCAAGTAGTACAGGAGCAGTTGGAGAAAAGTCAAGCCCGATACAAGGCTCGACATGACAAACATTGAGTCGACCATCAATTTCCAGTGGGCGACAAAGTGTGGTTCCATATCAGCAAGGACAGAATGAAGGGATAAGGAAAGAAGTTGTGACCAATATAGTATGGTCCATTCACCATCTTGGAGAAGATTGGATACAATGCCTTTTGTCTCGATTTGCCGACATATATGCAAATGTACTCCATAGTGAATGTGGAAAACTTAAAATTTTATAAGCCACCATTGATTATGGACACTGAAGAGGTGGGATCAGTTCCTACAATTGACGATTTTGCACCAGAGTATCTCGATGAGTTTCCTAAAGATATCATCCTTGACAAAAAACCAGGACTTCACGATGAGGAGATGTGGAATACCGTCGAGTTGGTTTCAAAGAGATGCACCCCAACAAGAAAAAATGGATGGGAAAAGAAAGAGTGAGGAAAAAATTCCCTCACTTTCCAATTGAGTGATAAAGCATTTAGCATTCCAAATGCTCCTCAATGGGGAGGATTGATCCAGGTGGATCTCCAAACACTAGGGGCATGAAAAAGGCTCAAAATTCAAAGTGGGAGAAAGTCGATTAACTTGACATCAGATCAAAGTACTTGTCACCCTAATTCCAACAACGTGAACGACACTCCAATCCAAGTTCGTATGACGAAGATAGAAGCAGTCAAAGTTGTGGGTTGACTGACCCATGTGGCAGGCTTAAGGAGGGCACAATTTGACAAGAATCTAGCACCAGAATCCAGCCAGTATTTTGTGCGAAATTGTGGGTCCGTTAATTTGTCTACTATCGCCTAAGGTTTTGGGAAATTACAAGTGGGCGGTGGTTATTTATTTTTAAATAAAAATATATATAAAAATGTGGGGTGGGCAGCCATGACCCCACCACCCCCATAACCACCATAACAAATAATATTTAATTGGGGTGGGCAGCTATGACCCCACCACCCCTGAAGTCCACAAAAAAAAAAAACATGTATGTATGGTGGGTGGCGTAGGTTATCAACGCCGCTGCCTCCCCACCTCACCTGTACTCTTAATCCACCAGAGATTTGGGGAGGACTGGACCACCGGGATTGACAAACCCACCTCCTATTACGACTTCACCTCACCCTTAATACAGAATGATAGCAGAGATGGGAGCGTGGGTCACCAAAATGGCGGACCCACTACCCAAAATTAAAACAAAAGAAAATTACTTTTTGTTAATTTGAGAGGGGCCGGATTTGATTCCTCAACCCCTCCTCAACCCTCTTTTATTTTTAACCATTGCACCCAAACCGTTTCATTGGTTTATTCGCCGACACTTTTTTATATAAACCTCTTTTCGCAGTGCGTTTGAGGGATGGAGCGTGCACATAGATCAAGGCATATGAACTACAAGTGGTAGAATCGTGAGCAGGCATGTGACATGGGGCAAAACCTTGCCTGACCACATTTTCCAGGGGGTCGTTTTTGGTCCAGTGTTAGAATTGTGCAAGTTTTATATCGATTTTGCACCTCTCAGCAATAGGAACTCAGTGGTGATGTTAGTTTATGCAACAAATCTCTTCAGTTTTTTGAAATTTTCCAGATTGGAGGTATGAGACTCCTTTTTGTAAATGTTGATTGTACTCTTATTTCTCATGCCACTTAATGAATGAAGGCCTCCCCATTGATCAAGCAGGGCCCGGGGACGTAGTCCAAATTGGACAAACTTTGTTATCAAGTCTCTTATCTTCTTTCATCCTTTTATGTGTTTCTCCTCTCTTCTCTCATGTGCACATTAAATTTCTATGGTTAAGCTGCAATTTATCCATGTAATTCTATAATACATCTATAAGCAAAAGATTGTGGATCAGCCCCTCCTTTGATTTTTTATTTTTATTTTTTTTTCGTACCTTATTTTGAAGTAAAATGACAATTACAATTTTGAAATAAATATTTATTCTCAATTTTGAAATGGTTTTTTTTATTGGCATGTGGCATGGTAATGATCTTTAAAGAACTAGAAGTCACATCTCAAACCCTATTGATAGTGGTTGATGGTTGATTCTTCATTTTGCTGAAGTTATATTATCTCATCTTTATTGAGAATCCTCCTAATGCTACATGAATATTAAATTAAACCTACATGTGACATTATGTTTTCATTGTGTTTTTTAATATTTCCTTGCCTTGAATATAGGTTAAAATTATGCTCAAAGCCATGGTGTTTATGTATTATATAACTCATAGATTACAATTTTTTTGGTTGTTTTCGGGGCTTGTTATAATGTATAACATTAGTTCTTATATTCAAAATGGTTCATACTCCTTGATGAGTAAAATGTTGTGGATCAATCACCTTATAATATCGGTTGACATTATTAAACTTCGTGATCTATATTCCAGTAGTATTATGTCTTCAACACATCAAAATTTAACACTACATCCTATGGTTTTGTGTGTAATCAAATTGTGGTAAGGAAAAATATTGATATATTGTGTGATGAGTTAATTCCTGAAAGAAATGGGGACATTTCATGGGATTTGGTATGAAAAGGTTTCGTTTTTTTCTGACCTATTTTAACCTATCCAAATTGGAAAATGTAACTCTTAACACCTAGTTTCACCATTTGTTATTGCCATGTATCAAGCTTTGTAGTTACATTATTGTTCTTACTACTATAATCACCACTATGTACATCTGGTACTTCCTTACAGTTACTTAATTCATAGCCTATGGTTTTCATTTTGCATTCCTTTCATTCCCACTTCAAGTTTTTTCCTTGCATACCTCATTGTAATGGTTAGGGTCTGAAACTCTTTCTAGCTCATTTTATCTCCTTTCCAAACTAAATCACTACTATGTTTTATTAGATATTCTATAACTCCTTCTACGATTTGAATGAATTTGATTGAGGGTGAAAGTATTGAATCATATGAGTATGTAGCTTTGCTTCATAAGGTCATATAGTGGGATTTTGTTCAATGATTCTAGGGTGTTAACGATGAAATGGTGAAATATTTTGCCTCCACTTTTAATGGAAGAAAATATAGGTTGGCTATATAGAGATATGGTTCAATGTTGACTTCATTACAGAGGCAGCCTGTCTCTCCACAAAAGGTGAGAACTAATCAAAAAAATGTCTAGTCCATAATTGTTGTGGAAAACTTTTATGGCTTCCAAAAATTGCACGTATAATTTTAAAGGTATGCTAGTAATTTTTATTAAACTCAAAATTGTAAGATTTGTTGTATTTTTTTTAGTGCATTATAAATTGTGAAGGTAGATATGGGTTTCTCTATATGTACCACATACACTTACTTATGGAATTTTAGGTTTTAACCTTAATATCTCATTATATTTACATAAGAATATCAACAAGATAGCTAAAGCATACAAAGATGAATGCAAGAATCCCGATCAGTCTCTTTCTTACCATGGTTTGAATTTGATTTTTGTAAAACACTATCTATCCAACACTGTTGATACTTGGGACATTTTTCCTCTTTGCAATGGCCTTGATAAACCTTGTGTTGTTGAACAACCAAAAGTTACCCATAAGGTTTTACCCAATCTTCAATAAGCTAGTCCAGCTTCATCAGAATCTCACATTATTGATGATTTTTTCCCTGAAAAGTAGTGCCACTCTAAAGTCTTAGAATTTTCTAAAGGTACTAGGGTTAAAACTCATGAAAGAATGTTTGTTCACATTACTAGAAGTATGGCATGGGTATATGAGTTTCACCGTGTTGAATTAGAACCTAAATTTAGCGAAGAGGTCGAACCAAATTTCTTTGACCATAACCTTCATTTTGATCCTACGCACAAAAAGGAAATTAGTCAGTTAAACTCTAATCCTTAGTCTCGGGTGAAGAGTAAATAATGAGGAAGAAAGATATCTAGGGCAATGCATAACATGGGTAAATTTGTCCCTATCAAGGAACTTTATGTTTATCTTGAGTCTCTTAATAAGACTACCAAAAAAAAAAAATGTTAGTCACAAGATAGCTTTAGACTCGTCGATAATGGTAATTACACTCAGGATGGAGACATTAATTCCAATAAACATCCTCAGAGAAAGGTTAACTTTGATAAGTCATTACATGACATTTATTGGCATCAATAATATACATTTATGTTACTTCGCCTTGAGCACCGGATTAACCATATTATACAAGAGAACAATAAGCTCAAAATTCTTAATCAACTTAAGAATAATCAAAATGATCAGAGATTGTTAGGGTATGAAAATAAAGCAAAATATATGGAAACACGCATTATCATTAAATAATTTACTATCAAAGTGGTCATCACTCCATATACACATGATTCAAAATCTACTAAATAAAGGTCCTGTTAATTCTATATTTTTCAACATAAAATGTATTCAAGGTATGTTTATATTTGGTTCTATTTTATAATTATAAAGACCACTACATAATCTAATATTCTGTAGCAGCCTCATTGTGATGACAAATGTTGATTATTAATATCATTTTCTCCATTTGTAAATAGATTGTCCTCATTCATTAGATGTTGGTCTCAGTTTGCATGAGAGAAATTACTTACAGAGGCTTCACGAGGGGATAAATACCATACCATGTGCATGCATATTGGGAGATATATATTGAGCATATAATAGGGGGTAAATGATTTTTATAATGATAGGTATAAAAAATGGAGCTCAAGGTTAATAAAAGAATATAAAGGGTTATATTTTTTTTAATGAAAAATGGATACCTATAATATCCAGCGAAAGTATGGGTTTTTTAAATTGAGAAGGTTTATTGGGTTCGTATTGGTAGGGGGTTAAGTAATGTTATTTTTAGATATATTTTCCAATATGCAATCAAATTAGGGGTATTATTGAGTATGTCATGAATGCACTTGATATGTCAAATGATCATTGAGTGAAGCCCCCACGTGGTTACTATGAATACGATGCAGTTGTTCTAAATATTGCATAAATACCCTGTTAGTCAATCCTATTTATTTATTTTAAACAATTGTAGTTCGACCGTCAAGGCAATGAATTATATTTTTGAAAAAATAATTTTGATTTGGAAGATTTATTTTATAATATTGTTGGCTTATCTCATCTATATAAACCCTCATTTTTTAGAGTAAGTGGGGGGGGAGGGGGTGTGGGAGAATACTGAAAATTGGTATTTGTAAGTGTTTGGATTTGAACTATTTCAGTCAGATAATGATTTTCAATAATTTTTCTTTGGAAATATTCTAAAGGCATAGCTTTTTTTATATACATGGCTTAGATCTGTGAATAAATAACAACCTAATTACATTTTTCCCTTTGATATGTTAGTTCTTTCAATATATACACATTCATTCATATTTATCCTTCAATGGCCCATGCCTTGAGGATAATATTGATTTGAACATTGCTTGAGTTTAAGTTTCTGTGAACTATTTTCAGGGATTTGGACTATTTGAGAATGTTTCTCTCATATGATTAGAATTAACACACATGTTGTAATAGTTTCTCGGTTATCATAGTGTTTCATAGTTTGTATGTTGAAGTACTTTGGGTTTAAAGTGTTGAAGGATAGTTTTATGATAAAAATTTTATGAGATTTAGTTATTGCCTAAGTTGATAATATATTAGAATGATATTTTAGTTTTAGATATTCATATATATTTATCTTGATATGATGATTTAACACAGGTACAAATTATTACTGTGTTTTCTTAAAAAAGATGATAAGCATGCACTATTGTAGTTTTCTTTATATATATATATATATATATAATATAATATATATATAATATATATATATATATATATATATATATATATTATATTGCATTAATTTAATTATCAATATTTTAAATTATTGCTACATAATTTAAAAATAGTTATACAGTTTGCATCATGATTATATAGTGAGAGAGAATATAAATTCAATTCTTTCATTATTTGACTAGTTTACACAAAGGTTTGGTTGTATTTCCTATTGGATATATACTTCTTGTACTATTTGTATAATTAACCATTGCATTCTAAACAAATGATTGTCAACTCTCATATTGTATTAGATTACACTAGTTAAAATATATATTATACATACTAACATAAACATAGTTTAGGATTCATGTACATATATTAATTAGACAATTTTAGGTTTCCCTAGGTTCTTTTTTTCATAAGAGGAAGAGAAGAGTAGGCTAACAAATCATTTAGACCCATCGGGAGTGGCTACTTTAATGGATTTTTCTATGTAAAGAGCCTACATCCGAGCCACATCTCCTTCATTGAAAAAGGTTCAAAATCCTACATCAACAAGCCCTTTCCAACAATGAAAATATCACATCAATCAAAATTTAGATGAAAACATTATGCCTACCATGTTGACCATAATGGTATGAGAAGATGTTATGATGGCCCCCATTGCTCATGCAAATGGGGATAACCATGCATGGAATTCAGGAGACTCTAAAAGGCCCAAAACTATAAATCTAGTTGAGGATTTAGGGAGTCGTATCTTAACCCTGGTTAGCTATCATATTATTTTAAAGATTGGGTTGCTAGTAGGTGTAGGGGTTCCATTCTATGCTATTACATTTTTTTCCATAGTTGAGTAGAGAAATTGGGAGGGATAATCTAGAGAACAAAACAGATGGAGTTAAGATTTTGTACTATCCTTACATGTTACAAGTTTCATGTAATTCCATAGAGACTATCTCTTCCTCCATATTTACATATTTCCATAGTATAGATTAGAGAGAAAAGATACCTCACTGTTGTTTGGTACGTTTTATATTCTTTGCTTGAGTGCTTGATTGTGTTGTACATTGCGTTAGGTGTACCACCCTCAAATTATTTTTTGGGTGGGGGAATTTTTTGCATCTAATTTTGACATTTTTCTACACGCAATTCCTACTTATAGTTTTTTTTTGGCACATAGTGGTTTAGCCTATGGTTTTGTATATTTGGTTAAGAAACTAAAGTTGTATTCTAACCTAGAGAAAATGCATTGGTGGTTTATGGATGCCACAAGAAATATATATTGTATTGTATTATCATAAATATGAATGTTCTTGAGAATATTTCTGGTTTTCCTACTTTATGTTTCTAGGGTAAATATTTGTGTTAATATGCGTGTTTTCCATTGCATATTTTATTTTTCATTAAGAATCTCTTTGAAACAATTATTTTACAACTTTAAAAGCTACATTTAGTATCCAATCATTTTTGGTTTCAAGGGGATTATTTTCTAGCTAACAGGATTTGCTTTGGCTTGTGGTAGTCCTTGTTATAGTGTGATACCTATGGAACTTATTATTATGGTGAAAGGGAATGACAAGTAGTTAAAATAAAGAGATCAACAAATTTAATGGATGGAGTTTTTATTTATTGAAGCTAAAAATGAAAGAGCTATTGGTGTACAAATATTAGTGGATAATGTGGATTAGGGCACTACACTGGTAGGGATGTTGATAGAAGAATAAACCAAGTTGGATAGAAAAGAAAAGAGAACAATATAGCTTTGTCTCTCAAATTTAATGAATGTTTTAGGAGAAGCTACAACAAATGTCTCATGGAATAAGTTACATACATTCTATCTGTCTAAGTCCCTCGTGAACAAATTATTGCTATTGAAAAAGCTATATAACCTAAGGATGAAAGATGGAAACTTAGTGACAGAGCATCTAAATGCCTTAAATACTATGGTCAGTGAACTGTTACCTATCAATACTAAAATTTCAAATGAAGATAAGTGTATCAGTTTGTTTTGTTCTTTACTAGATTCATGGGATTGTTTGGTTGTTACCATAAGTAGTAATGAAACTACTTTAAATTTCGATGATATAGTCTCATCCTTGTTATCAAAGGAAATAGGACATTGAAACATGTAAATGCAAAGAAAAAATTCCTTATCTATTAAAGGATTCTCCCAAAATAGAAATAAAAATACGTTCCCAGGTGAAAGATCTAAATCTAAAGCAAGTTCTAAATATCTAGGAAAATTTGTGAAGGACTATTGGAGATGTTAAAAAGAATGTAATTATAAGAAATATTGTAGATCCATAATTGTCGAGAAATGGAAGGGATCTGGTAACACTCCTTATATAGAAGCAAAAACCTCCTCAGATTGAGGAGAATATGTGTCCTTGGCTTGTTCAAGGACATGTGTAGATCTTGAGGTATGGATGGTTAACTTAGGGGCATTTTTTCATATGAATCCTAATAGGGAGTGGTTTCATGAGAATGAAATATATAATGGTGGAGATGTTTCCATGGAGATAAATTGACGACCAAAATTATAAGATGAATAAAATTAAATTTAAACCTCATGGGTGGGAGAATAAGAACACCCTCTAGTGTTCTACACTTCCCAACATTGGCCTAAAATTTGGTTTTTGTAAGTAAGATGAGTGATGTAGGTGCAAAAATAGTGTTTGAAAAAGATACTTGTAGGATGGTTCAAGGAGCAGTGGTATTTCTCATGGGATTTTAGATTGGAACTTTATACATGATGTTGCAAAGCACTGACAGTGATGGGTGTAACACTTCCATTTTTCTTCATAGTGGAGCTAATAAAGGAAAAATCCTGTAGTTTTTTGAGAAAAAAAATGTTGTGGCATAAAATACTCAAATATGTTGGAGAGAATGGATTTGTATTATACATCATAATGGTGTGATAGAAGTTATGTCTAATTTCTCTCTGGATTTTGAATTATGTGAACATTGTTTATATGAAAATCAATATTGAGTATGATACCCCTCTGGTTCAGCAAGAGCATAGGGAATATTATAATTAGTTCACAATGATTTTTTTAGACCTATGTCAGTTCCATCATTGGTTAAATTTGTGTGATGGATTGGAATATTGTTGATATGTACTCTAATAATAACACTCTTTGGGTCTACATATTTAGTCATAAAAGTTTCTCCTACCCTCAAATCTACTAGATTTCTAATAATATGAACAATTCTAGGGTCCTCCTTTCTCATAGGCTTTCCTAAGCATATTCCCCATGTACCCTTGGAATATGTCATAACATCATTCATGTCTTGGAACAATGGAATTTTTACAAATGGATTTTGTAAAACTCCTAAGAGATCAAATTTTGGTTGTAGCAAAGGCTTATCTATAGTCAATCTTTCTAGATAATGTGGAGTTAAAATGGGCTTAGAAGGATTATGCTAATATTATCTTTTGAGGTAGATGATTGAAAATATATGGAAGAACCATTTTTTACTAGCTAATACTCTTATTTCTTATCATCTTATTCCTTGATGATGGGTGATGTCTCACTGTTGACTTCTTTCCATGAGCACAATCGAATACCATTGATATGCACAAAAGAAGAAAAAAAACATAGAAAATGGGATAACTAAACATTGTAGGTGGGTTGAGTTACTTTATTTTTAATTTTAGGCATGGGTTGGGCAATATGTTTTTGTGATATTTAGGGTCGTTAACTATATGGTAATTCTTCTTGATGTTGGGTTTGAGGGTGTAGGTAAGATGTATATAGTTGAAGTGGATCACCATAAGATATTTCTCTTATACAAACTTGTTGATAAGGTTGGTCCCAAGATTGAGGTGGTCATTGCTTCTAAGAAACAAGATGGTGCCAACCCTAGGGTGCATATTGATATAGAATGAAATATTGTGATGGTTCTCAAGTTATGCCTGATGGATGAGGCGACTTTTGTATTTGCTAGGATATAAAGTAAATTTGGTGAATTTTTTTATTAGACGCTTGATAGACAACCTTAAGTTCTATCAAGGAAGGATTGTCCTTCATAGAATGATTTTTCTCATAGATAGCACATACCTCCACATTATTCAAATAAAATTCCCATAGATTTAGAGAAGAAGATGGCTAATGCTAGTTTTGCCTCCTCTTTCCTTCTCTTAGCATGTAGGGTATTTAAATAGGAGCTAAGTTAACTAATAAAGTCAATATTGAAGTTTTCCAACAAACTTTGTATCTCATCTCTCATAATTCCACTTCCATTAGATGTCTTGGTGACCTTGGAGACTACATCCCAAAATCCCTTCCCAAATTTTGAGCCACCTTGTGAGTATTATTTATAGAACTAAAAAATTATGAAATATCTCCAACTCCCATAATATTAAGCACATAGATGTAATTATCCCTAGTACCCCTAAGAAATATAACTCTAGATTTTTTAGGTTCTAATTTATTTTTCTTCAACCTCTGTACATTATATTGAAATATCTCAACATAATTCTCCTAATATCTAATATCGTTCAAAAGATTGAAAATAAAATTAAAGGATAAACTCCCTCGTCATTTTTTAGAGAGGTGGTACCTTTGTTTTCTCCTAGAATACCAAAATTCCTAATATAAGACTAGGCATTTCTTTTTAAAATTTAGTAAATGAACTATTAATATTTGAATATGTATATTACATATATCAAAGTAAGTGAAGAACAATATTTGTATGACATCATTTCTAACACAGTATATGTAAAGCATAAGACACCACTAGGGTAGATGGAATGAAACATAACACTTTTCAAATACCTTGACATGATAATTCAATTAATCCGTAAATTTGAAATGAAGACACCTACTTGCGATGATATGCATTAAACTCAAAGTCATAGATCATATTAGCTTTGAACTCATAATAGTTTTATCCGAAGTGTTAAATATTCTCAAATAATAAATGTCTACAAAATGTTTTCATAATATTTATAAAAATAAACATGTTCATCCAAATTGACTGGGATGGAGCTCCCATGGATTGAGTAAATATGACAGTGAACAAGACTTGGAAGAAAGAAGGAAACACAATTATAAATTGACCTTTAACATTTAAGAAGACTCTAAAATGAAATGCGAGATGATAAATGATTGGGAAAGATATATCAAAATTTCAATGAGAATATTTTTAGTTACTATGTTGGAAAAGTTGAGTGTTGTTTTTTGAAGTGTCTTTTAAAATTGGTGCCTTCAGAATCCTTAACTGCACCAATCCATTAATCCTTTCTAGCTAGAATGACTTGAAATTTCTAAGTCTAAGATTCAATGGGAGTTTTTGATCTCTTCTCTTTGTCTCATTCACTTATGAAAATTTAAAATAACATTTATTTATAGCATATCAATAATATTATTTATTAGATTCTAAATACTTTTGCAAATAATCAACAAAATATGTAATTCTAGACCCCATAGTGGTTGAAGTTGTGGTTATATCCCATGCTTCAAAATTATGTTGAGCACTTTGTTGATCTTAGCATCAACATACTTTCTTATTCCATTCAATATACTTGATCTCTTTTTACTTTTGAGGTTGATTTAATTGGTTCTTCAAAGATTTTATTTGGTTTGAGAGTGGTCAATGGTTTAGAAAAGAGTGATTTTGGAAATAAGTATGTCTTCAATTCAACTATTCTCCTTTTCAACTTAATGTTTTATTTTTCCTAATTTGTTATTGATTAATCCAATGCATTCCTAGTAGCTTCATGATTCTCTAAATCCTTTGAGGTGTCCATGTCTTCAATATTCATCTTTGAATTCCATTGATTAGTAACCTTCTTATCTTTTACATTGACTTTCTCAATTCACAAATTCTTTGATTCCTTGTTGTATCTTACATGATGTAGAGCGAATGACTCTTCTTTGAAAATAAATGCTCCATCATGGGCTCATTCTTTGGCTACACAGTTACTCTTAATTAATTTCATCGTTACCTAATCAAGTGTCATAGTTTCTTCATTATTTTCAACATCTTAATGATGTATTTTTTCCTTCTATGCCTCTTGAAATGTCTTCTTTATATTGTTTATTTTTAAACTAACCAAAAAGTGTGTGCTTTCTAAATTGTATTTTGAGGATGGTTTATCTATCCTCCATTTCTAACACTATTAATTGTGGTTTACTTCTACACACTTTCACTTTCATTATTTTTTATTGGACACCACAAAACCTTTTTTTTTTATATTTGAGGAGAACCAAAACCAATGCTAGACATAGATTTCTTGTGCTACCAATGTTGTGTATTAGTACTTATCAGAGTATTAACATTATCCTAAGGAATGTATTCATGAGCTCTATCATTAAAACCTTCATTTAAACTTGATTATTAGCGACACCTTCATTTAAGTACAATGGTCGATTAAAGGATGAACCATAACCAATAGGGAACATATGGGATGAGAAAACTCATTTTGGGTCAAAATCGTTGTAGGATTGGGATTCTTTTATTTTAAATAAATAAGAATATGAATCTACCTCATTCAAATGAGGTGAACTCCTTACTTTTATATCTTCAATAAAAAAAGATAGTGAAGTAAATTTTCATTTTCTTTTCTTATCAAGGAAATTTTCCTATGGTTTATATTATCTGCAAAATTTATCTACAAAATACTTATAAGAGAATAGTATGGATAATTTATCTACAAAATACTTATAAGAGAATAGTATGGAAGAAGAAATGGTTTCCCTTTAAATCCAAACAATTTGAACCAAAGGAATTCATTATCATATTCACATATCCCTTCTTCATTAAAGAAAATTTTGGGCATCCTGAGAGAACCTTTGTCTCATAGAACCCATGACCATTTCTTTCAATTTCACGGCAATACCATTGTTAATCTAGTAGGAAAAGAATTTGGCTTTGTGGTTTCAAATGAATGGGTACCAAAATTGGACATGCTCTCTGGTAAAATCTACATTTCATGTTTGAGGCAACTCATTACATACATTACAATAAATAGAGCATAAACCAGGTAGGACGTCATGTATAACCTTTTGGTTTTATGATAGTTCCCTAGTTGATAAGAAATTTTGTTGGAAATGGCATTGAACTAATCAAATATAGGACTTTCAAGAACAAACTAATTTAGAACATAGAGAACATCTATTGGTCTATAAATCATTCATCGTTGTCCAACAACTCATGAAAATAGCCATCTAAATTATCTATATTAGTTTGCTAATGAACTTACCTCAATTTTAGCAAGATGCACTGAACTAGTGGATGACTAAGCAAGAAATTGCTACAAAATATTAAGTACGCTACCTTTTGTATCAAGAAATGTGTCAACTTTAGGCATATTTACAGTTTTATTTGAGGTGGTTGGTGGTAACATCTTCTCAAAAGTATTGTATTTGAGGAAGAAAAAAACCATCTGATTTTGAAAAGTGATGATCCAAAAAATTAAAAATTAAAAAAAATAAAAATAAAAAAAATTATAATACTAATAATAATCAATAAATAAAATTAAATAAATAAATAAATAAATAAGTAAAATTAGAGCATATTTTTGACACTTTAAATTTGCTTATGTATCAAGTATGAACATTTTTTTAAAATGTTAGTGATTTTCATTCTGATTTTGAAAAGTGTTGATGCAACATCAACCCCTTTCTTTAGAGGGCTTACCTTTGACACTTTAAATATTCTAATGTATTAATTGTGGATAAATTTCTTTTAATTGTTGGTGATTTTCATGTGGATTTTGAAAAGAATCAACAATTTTTTTTGAAGTTAAATTTTTGATAGTTTAAATTTTATTATGTC
>APFE030387891.1:82075-106100 GCA_000404065.3 Pinus taeda
ATATAGGTGGTCACCCAGCAAATTGAATACGCACAATAATTCACAACGAACCAGAGTGTTTTCAATTAATGCATGAAATACTTATAGTCATAACCCAGCCTTCAAACATGTTTATAGTGCGCCCTCAACATATTTATACATAGGTTTTAAGCCAACGTTTCAATGAATCCGCGGTTTTTTTTCAATGCAATTCCACAGATACAGTTCCGTTGTCCATTCAATAAAAAACCCACATCGATTCTACCAATTACAGTTGAACCACGATTGTATAAGAATTACATTAATTTTCTGCCCATATACAGAACAACAATCATCATTTTGAGGAACCTTCCTCAATCATGGAAATGGCGGATTAATGAAACAAGTTCAGTGATTTCACAATCATCTCCAATCTATATATATAATTTAAAATAAAACAAATTACTTACAAACTTGGCCAGATAATTAGAATTGATGGCCCTTTACAAACTGCCCGAAGGCTCCCAACCAGAAAAATCTTCACACTCTCCCTCTCTTCTCTCTAATCCCCAATGTCTTTGAGGCTACCTTATTTATAAAACTTAGCATGATTAAAAAATCCTAAAATCACTCAACTAAACTTTCTAAACTCTACATGCAATACATACATATGGCAAAAGCATCTCCTCAGCTTTATTCCATCTTTTTCCCTATTCTAAGAACAAGAAAAGCCTCTTATCCCATAATGATCCACATCCACTGCTTTATGCCTAAAAACACTCCCTATTTTTATTAAAAATAACAAAATAATTAAAATTATCACACCCCCCTTTTTTATTCCATATTTACAAATGAAGAGGGTCATGATGCTCCTGCATCATACACCCAACCTTAAAATTATTCATGATCCCCTGATCATGTGTTCGGATCTGTGTATGCTTGGATCCCACACTTTGTTCTACAAGTTTCCATTTGCCGCTACTTTTGTCTGTTGTTCTTGTCTAGGTCTCCACACCTTATGCTGCCTTGCTCCACTAGCTGCACTCTTGCAATCTTCTGGTGTCTTCCTCTTGCTGCTTCTCTTTTCTTTCATTGTTGCTGGTCTCTTCCGGGATTCTTTCACCATCATCTGCCTCATCGCTTCAATTTCTCTATCTAACAGATTTTCTCCAGCATCTTCATTAAAACCTGTACTCACAAAACAATTGTTAGAATAAAAAATATAAGGCATCAGTACCTCTTCTGCTGCTATCAACCCACATGTTGCTCTAGTTGTCACTATGGATGTTGCTGCCTCCCAAACTTCCTGTCCCTCTCCAACATTCCTTTGCTTGTCACCTGTAATTTCATCTGCAACTTTTTCCTCTTGTTCACTACACTGAACTCTTTCTTCTGTAATCTCCCTGTCATACTGTGGATTTTCCAACAAATATTCTAACAATGCAATCTCTATGTAGCATCGCTGAAGCACCTCATCATCACCTGAATTCATACATAAACTTTCATCTTGCACAAAATATTCAACAGTATCAGCGGTTACTTCCCTTATCTGTGCTTCAGATTGATTCTCATCCACAAGAACTTCCTCTTGTGCTGTAACAATTTCATAAGATGGCACATTCTCCTCAACACCTATAATCACATCACAATTGTCAGCTATACAAACATAAGAGTTCACATTATCCAGCTGATCTCGATCTACCCAATAACTCAAGAAATTATCAATGATCTCCTCCTCTGCACCTACAAACACACACAACTTATCAGTTTTAAAACTGCAAGACTTTTTAGTCTTGACTGCTTCCTTCAGCACTTCCCTTTGATCAGATCTGCATGTGTAATCTTTAAATTTCATTTCTGGCGTAAGAACTCTAAGTCCCTTTTTCAACAAGGCAATCAGAATTTGCCTCAACCTCCTCTGCAATTGTCGCCAAATCATTCTCTTTCCCTTCAGTGGAAAGAGCCATTTTCCTTTCTGCTTTCCCTGCTCTTGCAGCCATTCTTCCAGTACCTGCAACTGTGCCTTTATTCCTGCAATCTCTCTTTCTCGAACCTCTGCAGTCATCTCATCTCTGTGGCATTTCCCTGAACCTCTTCCTCCTCTGGAAAAACTCTCTCTGCCTCTGGCAGACGGCTTCCTTATGGGTTTCACTCACCATGAGTTGCACTAGCCTCTACAACAGCGATCTCTCTTGCTGCAACATACCTCACCAATCCTTCCCTCCAGATCTGGGTTTTTGGTAAGTACTGGTTCACTGTCGAACCTCTTGAGCACTCCTCTGCTCTCTCTAGGCTATCTCTTCAACTCACCTTCTTCTTCAGGACACTGGACCTTTCCTCCTTATCCAGCCTTCAGCTGAATGCCAGATTCACTACCACCTTCTCTGCAACCATAAAATTCATTTACAAATTTCAAATTAGAAAAATAATCTCACCTCTTAAGATCTTGACTGATCTTGTCTTCTTTCCACTGCTACAATCTTCTTCACTTGTGTATGCTTGCATATCAAATCTGATCTTCCTTTCAATCAAAAATACACTTCAATTCTTCCACAAAATAAAACAATTACTCTTCAATGAAAACAGAGCCACGCTCTGATACCACTTGATGCAGGGGTGACCCTGCAAAAACCAGGATCTTTCTACACATACCTTGAATTCATGTTCAAGGAATTCATTCCTGCCATGATTCAATTTATAGATGCTCTAACTTGGGGTTCATGTTGTAAGATGGCACTTTTCAACAGCCTTCATTCCCTTGGAAATTCCATTTGAAACAGTCACTAGCTCTGATACTTTTACTAATATGCGCACAGCTAATTTAATAATAACTCACACAGCCTTAAACACACAACAATTGTATGTGCGTGGTTCTCTGTCCTCAAACAATTGTTAGCTGAATGTAGAATGGTTACTCTGCACGCGGTTCTCTATTCTCAACCAAGGCGTGAAACAATTTATGAAGACAACTGATGACAACTTCCTCTTGGCTGATTCTAACTCGTTCAAACGCTTGTAATATATACATTGTTGACAATCAACTGAACTCGGATTTCAACTATGACAGCTCCACCTATATATGCATCCACGGCTTTCGGCGAACAATTAAGAGATATTAGCGGAGCCACGCGCTCCTGCAACCAAATACACAACGCTCATTCAACAGTTCAAATTCCACCAGGTATATATAGAGACTGTGCGTGCCTCGAGCCAGGATTCAACTCAATACACAGATATCTCAGCAGCACAGCTATCTTAAAAAAAACTCCACACATATCAGTATCCTTAAACTAAACTTACAAAAGGGAATCATACATCCATCAGAGACTCATTCCACAGCCATTCATGATATTGTGTTGGCCATACAAATTAATACACACAGTCCTGGAACTTAACAATACCACAATATATATATATAGGTGGTCACTCAGCAAATTGAATACGCACCATAACGCTCAGCAAATTGAATACGCACAATAATTCACAAAGAACCAGATTGTTTTCAATTAATGCATGCAATACTTATAGTCATAACCTAGCCTTCAAACATGTTTATAGTGCGCCCTCAACATATTTATACACAGGTTTTAAGCCAACGTTTCAATGAATCCATGGTTTTTTTTCAATGCAATTCCACAGATACAGTTCCGTTGTCCATTCAATAAAAAGCCCACAACGATTCTACAAAATACAGTTGAACCACGATTGTATAAGAATTACATTAATTTTCCGCCCATACATAGAACAACGATCATCATTTTGAGGAACCCTCCTCAATCATGGAAATGGGGGATTAATGAAACAAGTTCAGTGATTTCACAATCATCTCCAATCTATATATATAATTTAAAATAAAACAAATTACTTACAAACTTGGCCAGATAATTAGAATTGATGGCCCTTTACAAACTTCCCGAAGGCTCCCAACCAGAAAACGCTTCACACTCTCCCTCTCTTCTCTCTGATCCCCAATGTCTTTGAGGCTACCTTATTTATAAAACTTAGCATGATTAAAAAATCCTAAAATCACTCAACTAAACCTTCTAAACTCTACATGCAATGCATACATATGGCAAAAGCATCTCCTCAGCTTTATTCCATCTTTTCCCCTATTCTAAGAATAAGAAAAGCCTCTTATCCCATAATGATCCAAATTCACTGCTTTATGCCTAAACACACTCCCTATTTTTTTTAAAATAACAAAATAATTAAAATTATCACACCTCCCTTTTTTATTCCATATTTACAAATGAAGAGGGTCTTGATGCTCCTGCATCAATCTCTCTCACATGATGTTGGATGCCAAGACCAACAAATAAAGGGTAATATATTTTTGGTATATGTCATAACTAGAGCCTATCATCTTCTTGAAATAGGCATCACTACAAGGAAAATACCCTTTAACAGAGGTTTTTGCAAAAGCTCCTATAAAAATAGCCCAAAATTATGTTTGTAGTGGAGGTCACTAGCGGAGTTGGGCAAGCGGATGTTTTATCGAATGTTTTTTATGGTGCATCTCTTATACACTAACACATTGGTGCATTACTATACGTATATGCACTAGTGCTTAATAGCATATGGTGCACTATGGCATATATATATATATATATATAAAGGTGTGATAAGTATAGAAAGTACACCAATGAGTATACTACTCGATAGCACAGGAAAAGGGTTAAGTTTAAAAAATGTCAGGTGTAAAATTCATTTTTCCCAGTTCAGTGCTATATTCCAACAACGACTCAATGCTAAACCAATACATTAACACCCCAGTGCATATGTAATATAGTGCACTGTTGTGGATTTTTCACTTAAAATAGTGGTGCACTTATTATATTATAAGCATCAATGCCATTAATTGAGCTAAAATACTAGGTGCTTAGTAGGGAGTGGTGCAATGTCGAAGCATTATTTTTTTATACAAACAAAAAAATGGTGTGCCACCTATATATGACACACCAGTGATTACACTACTCAATAGCACTGGACAAAGATTAAATTTAAAAAATGATGGTCATAAAATTATTTTCACAATTTCGATGTTATATTCCCACGAGGCACCGATGTTGTTCATGTATTCAAACAACCCAATATGTAACTACCAACACACCAATTCTTATACTACTTGATAGCACCGAACACAGGTTAGATTTAAAAATTCTAGTCATAATATTTTTTTCATGATTTCGTTGTTATATTCTTGCAATGCACCAGTGCTAGTAATATAATCAAATTCCTTGGTGCATACATACAAAGAGAACTAATATAAGGTTTTACTTTTTTTAAAGCAATGCACTTGGAAATAGTATTCATCGATGTTTTTATAAGAACACACTAGAACAGGTTTAAATAAAAAAAAAAACCTATCAGCCTTAAATTTCATCTTTACCATTCGTAGTGCTATAGATATCTCAAGCACTGGTGCTACTCTTGCCTCACCATCCTTTCATCCCATGCTCAATGCATGGCTTTTGAATTTTCTAAAATGGTGGTGACATTTATATTTTTATTTATGAGTAAACTATGCCTCCCTGATGAGAAAATGTTGAGACAATCTCTATGTTTCTCTCTAATTTAATTTTCTAGCGGATTAAAATTGAAACCTAGATTTAAAAATTAATTTATTTTTTTTTCCTACATGGTGCATTCGGTAGGTTCGTCTTGCACCAACAGCAGCACACCCTATAAATTTATAGGGTGCACCACAATATATGTGTGACTTTAACACACCACAGTATTGTTGGTGTGTTGGGTAAATTAAAATGCATTGGAAAACACTAAAGTTTTTACATCGGTGCATACGAAAAAAGTTACTCTCAATGTGTTTATATTTACGAAATGAACTACACGCATAAGATCAAAAATATAGCTCAATGTGTTCGATAACTTGAATGTCCCAATTGAGTGCGAAAAGATTATATGTACTCGTTGATGCAAAATGTTGTCTCGATGCATTGCATTGAAAATAAAAAATAACCAATGTGTTTGTATGTAGGTAATATCTATGTTTCTCTCTAATTTAATTTTCTAGTAGATTGGAATTGCAAATTAAGTCTAAAAATCCATTGTTTTTTTCCCTTTGTGGTGCATTTGATAGGTTCGGCTAGCACTGGTAGTAGTGCACAATGTAAATTTACATGGTACACCACAATACAGTGTGTGACTTTAACACAACACAATGTTATTTGTGTGTTTGGTAAATTAGAATGCAATAGGAAAAGCTATAATATTTACATCAACGCATATGGTAAAAGATTCTCTTGGTGCATTTATATTTATGCAATGTACTACCGTGATATTAAAAATTTATATCTCAAAGAATTCAATAACCTGAACGTCCCATTTGGTGCGAAAATTTTATATGTACACACTTATGCGCAATGTTGTCTCAACACACCACCTTGAAAATAAAATTAACCAATGTGTTTATATGTATGAAAACCAAAATCGATGTGTCATTTGGATGTACGCACCACATCTCGTGCTTTCCTGTTTGGTTGCACACTGGTTCTAGTCAATGTTCATTTTTTTGGCGCATCGGGGATGATTTTTATTTTTAATTGGAAGTAATATTTCCATATTTATAAACAATTTTTTCATTTAATAAAAAAAAATATGTTTTATGTATGAAGCTGATGTATTTTATATGCCAATCATGTAGCAAAAACGTCAACAAAGGAAATAGTAGTAGGAGCAGGAGAAGATGCAGATCAATACAACATGGACCAACCATGGGAGGCACAAGAGAGGGAGAGAGATTTATACCCTCACCCTATTACTGCAGCGACCCAAGCACTCTTAAGGACTGTTGGCCTCCTTAAGTACTACTAGGAGGCTACATCCTTGAAGGAGCACTCTCGCTTGTGGGAAAAGTTGATTCCTCCATTGGATTTCCACCAACAATCTGTTTATGTTAGTCCTAACATGTGGTATAAGACCTCTAAGGAGGACATATACTTTATCACTAGCCTATCTAGGAGAGGGGAGGATTTTTCCCAATTCCCCGATGTCCCCCATGGTGTTTTAGTAGAGAGTTAGCTTGTCTACTCTTAGAGATATGTTGGGGATCATGTAGTGTGTGCATCATATTTTTAGGTGTCTAGTCAAAAACTATGAATTGCTTCTTTTAGTGGATAGGAGGTTAGGTGCCTCTCAGTATTAGTTGGTACCATTTCATGCTATACTAGTGATGGGTAGCACATTAGATGCCCTCTCTTTTTTTATTTCGATTCTTTGGTGAAAATCCAATGATGTATTAGATGGTCTGTCAATTTTTTGCAGCAATTTTGTAGGGCTTTAGATAGATTTCATGTTATGATACATTGCAGGGTGAACTTTAGGGGTGATTTTAGGGGCGAATGTTCGCCCTTTGGCGAAATTAAGAGGTTTTTAATTTTTAGTGGGTGAATATTTTGTATCATAGTACATTTTTACAAATCACCTCAAATAGGCCACCTTATTTTAAGGGAGAGGATAAAAAAGGTAAATTTAGCCTTGAAATTAGGAGTTACAACCTTCCATTCACCCATTTTCAAGAATAGGTTTTATTTAAGTGAATCCATTCGCCCATTTTCAAGAATGGGTTTTATTTAAGTGAATCCTATGGGCCAAAGGCCCAAATACCATATTTATAAAAGAGGTATGGTAAATTAATAAAAATATAAATAAATGAGAGGTATGGTAAATAAATAAAGCAATTTTTATATTTATTCCATAAGTCACCTTATATACATGCAAGGTTGTAAACAAATAAAAATATGAGTAAAGTGGAGGTATGTAAATAAATAAAACGTCTTTTTATACTTACTCAAAAGGTATGGTAAATAAATAAAAATATAAATAAACTAGACGCATGGTAAATAAATAAAACCTCTTTTTATATTTAGTCCATAACCCTAGTTCTATTTATGAAGGCTCAAGAAAGAGGTTTTATTTAAGTGAATCCTATGGGCCAAATACCATATTGGTAAAAGAGGTATGGTAAATTAATAAAATAAACAAGCGAGAGTATGGTAACAAATAAAACATTTTTTATATTTTACTCCATAAGTCACCTTGTATTTTAATATTTGAATGGTAAGGTAAATTAATAAAAATATAAATAAACGAGAGGTATGGTAAACAAATAAAACATTTTTTAATTTTTTTATATTAATACATGCAAAAAACATTATTAACCCTAATATTAGTATTAATAAAAATAAAAATGGCACATGGTATTGACCCATGGTATTCACCAAAATGGCACATGGTATTGACCCATGGTATTCACTTGGGAATGTAGCTATTTAAATGGGGGAATTAAACCAGAATAGATCCATCTTTACTCTGGATCTACTAACCCCCAAGAGGTATCAAATATCGTGATATGCAAACTAGCATAGAGTGAAAAAATATTTGATCCGATCAAGAGTAAAAATGGATGCTGTAATTTAATGTATTTTAAACATTTTAGCTTGGCTAAAATAAAAATAAAATAAAAATCAACTATTAGTTTTATTAATTTTTATAAATTCTACTAGTAATTTTTAAGCTCGAGGTTTATGATAACCCATGGTATTGACCCATGGTATTCATGTGAGCATAGACTATTTAAAGGGGAAATTCTATCTTAGATCCATCTTAATTCTGGGTCTACCAAGTGCTCAGAGGGATAAATAGATTTCATCCCCCTAAGAGTGGTAGATGTGGAGTTAAGATGGATATAGGTTGGTTTTTATGATAATGAAGATATTAAATAGTCTTAGGAAATTATATTGTAAAAATATCTTAAGGTGAATGGTTAAAACATAGACATTGGACAAGTATATTTGTATACTTCTGTTTTAAACTGAAACAAATCTAGGGCTAAAAGGAATGGATTGATTGCACTAGTCATCCTTCTATAACTTTCCAAGATATGCTGGAGTAAACAGATCGTAATTTGGGTAATTTTTCTAATTGCAAACGAGAACATACTTGTGTATTGCTAGGGTGGTTACGAGGTCCCTAGAAGTGGAGTAAACAGATTGTAATTTGGGTAATTTTCCTAATTTCAAACAGGAACATACTTGTGTATTGGTAGGGTGGTTATGAGGTCCCTAGAAGTGATGAATTTGAATTTTTCTTGGTTCTATATATAGTATTAGGTTTTTTCTCATGCTTTCTGTGAATGGCACGGGTGAATTTTATCTTACACCCATTAGATTATCGATATGTAATTTTGGTAATTTTGATTTCAAAATATATTTTAAAGAAATGCAATGATTTCATTTGTGTATTCAATAAACACAAGATTTTATAATTGAGTAAAATATTCGCCATGCCTGGTCAGAGATTCGCCAAAAAATTATATATACATATCATATTATTGATAAAATCACCTTCCATTTTTCCTATATACCATGGAGATTCGCCCATTTATTATACATGTAAATCTAGGGGGGTTCTTAAAATTTTCCCTGGTGAACTTCCCTTTTTCTTTAGAGATTTTTCATTTACTTTTGAGACATTTCTAGAGATGAGGCCCACTTTTGACTGTTTCCCTCCTAGGCCGGTGATTGAGGTGTGGATGCACATGTGGGGCAAGATGATGCCCAAGACGGGTGATGAGCACCAATATTGCAACAAGAACGTTGCAACTCTTGGGTTACCAGCTTTACTTTATCAACTCGGGATTCGTACAAACTTGGAGGTGATAGTGATGTATACACAAGTAAAAGTGATGGTCCTGCATTTTGTCATCGTTCAGCTAGCGAGAGACCACTAGGGTTTTCAAGCCAGACTTTTATGGATCCATAAGAAGATTGGTTCCTTGATGAAAGAAACAGAAATCTACTCTAAGAGAAAGATGATATATTGAAAAAATGAAAAAGACTGAAATTCAATGCTAAGGCACACCATTTCCTAATTAACTGCTAAGAGCTATGCTTTGCAATAATGCCAAATTAACATGAAAAAAATGCTAATGTCCTAAGCATGGAAGTTAAAACATCAAACATCATTGTTATGAATGTAAAGGACGTAATAAATATGTTTTGTCTTCTTATGTTTTTAATGAAAAATCAAGTGTGAAGCTAATCCCTTTTGGTGATGTGGCAAGTGGTTTAGGGATGCTGGTGGATGGCTGGAAGGTTCAGGAGATGGTTAGAAGGTTTGGGAGACCCTTGGGTGACCTTGGGAGGCTTCCTAGAGGTTTTCCCTCAATTCAGCCTCAAAATAGGCCACTACATGAAAACTTACAGGATGTACTAGAAACCTACAAGATTCCCTGTATTTCTACAGGATACAGTTGAGAGAAAAGTGATGGGTATTGGAGGTAATGGAAGGCTTAGGGAAGGTGGTTGATGGGTGGAATGGAGTGAGAAAAGGCCTAGGATCACTCAAAATACAAAATCAATTTTATGAGATGGTTGGATTCGCTCAACATGCTTGGGGAAATTTCTATGTAAAATAATGAAATTGGTGAAGGTTTTGACGAAAATGAGGAATGCCTATGCATGGATGAAATTGGAAGGTGGTTACTAGTTGTGAGATTTATTTCTACTTCTGAAGCACCTGCTCTGCATCAAACATGTGTAATTTCCAAAAGGTCATGTAAACAAGAAGAATTCTCATGAGCTAGAAAAGCAGAACTTAATGAACTAATTGTCTACCTTGTGCACGAGGAAATTGCTGAATAAAATTGAAACATGGATGAGATCTACTACAATAATGAAGACAGAAGAGATGGCAATGAAATCCTACTTTGGAAAACTGACCAAATGATAGTTTAAGTACAACAAGCTCTAAATCTTATGAAATAAATGGAAATCTGTGTTTTTGGAGCTGCATAAGGGTCTTTTCCTCAAATCATGATCCCAGAAGGAAGAAGTGAAGCCAAGACACCTACTGAGAGCTTTTTGGTGCTTCTTTTATCCCTTCTAACCCACTACTGAAGTAAGGCACAAATGGAAGCAAACTAATAAACAATTAATCAAATCTGCATTACTTGCAATTAAATACTTCTGAAAACAGTTTAACCGTGAATCTATGAAACTAAGGTAAGCATAAAGATACAAGAAGAGGAGCCTTTGCTACTAGTTTTGGGCCCAAACAGTTTAACCGTGAATCTATGAAACTAAGGTAAGCATAAAGATAGAAGAATAGGGGCCTTTGCTACTAGTTTTGGGCCCTAACCCAACAGCTTCAGTCCTCTGAGTTAACTCGGTACTGGATCAAGAAATCTCATTCATATTACCAAAACAGAAAATTACATCAAAGTCTTCCACAAATCTGGAGCTCAAAAATAACTAGAGTTTTTACAACCAAAAATTCAAATCCTAATGAGGCTCTAGGCATCTCTACTTATACAACTGAATTCTACAACGACTTCCTTAAATATAGGGAGGCTCGGCTCCCAAACTTGAGATGAGCTAACTCTTTGTTTATCACTTGTTTGCATGCCTTTCGATCTTCATGATTTGGCTGCTTGCACTCTGAGCTAGTATGATTAATGGAGGAATATTCGAGTGGAAGAGGAGTAAATGAGGAGGATTTACCTCTGACAATCTATCTCCCTTGCCCCATTCAAGTTTCAAACCTTAGTCTTGCCAAAATTCGTTGATTTTCTCTTCCAAACCTACATTCAATGCATATTAGTCCACTAGGAATAATATCTCACTTTAACTCATCTCATTAAACAAAATATAATAAAAACATGTAATAATTTGTGAGAAGAGTTGGTTTGACTAAGCTAGGAGGTGAATTAAATCCCATATAATTACCCAATGGTGAGGCTCATCAAGGGGCTTGCTAGAGTATTTAGACAGGATTTCCATAGAGGCATTGGGGCTAATGCCATGTGAGGATGACCACATGTTTGTCTTGGTGTCATTTCCTTATGTGGGGATTGATTGGAGAGAGTGTCCCAACATTCTCTTCACATTTAATGACCTTGTAGATGATAGAGATAATATTAGTGTTTTCTTTAAATTAATTCAGTTTCATTTTATTATCTTGATTAATTAGAATAAATTTATTCTAGCACATTATTTAACTTCTTTTATTAAAATTTTTAATGAAATTTTATAATTATTGTTGTGTACTATATGTTTTGTAGACATCAACAATTTTTTTTGGGAAATGCCTCCTACCCCACCCAAGGGAGATGCATAAATGGGAAGGGCCTCAAAGGGTGAGGCACATCTTCAGATGGATAAGGGCACAGGCGTGCGAGCATGTAGAGCTGGTGTCAGATACAAGATAGAGTACTGGTAGCGACCTTCTATATTTTTGGTTGAAAATGGAGTCTTCCCTATAAGGGCTTGATACATTAGGGTAGATCCTAGGCTCCTCGAGCTCTTGAGGGGGTGTCTGAGTGACATGATGAGTCAAATGCATCATATCATTAGAGCTACCAAGATATTGGTAGCAAGGAGGGATCAGTATGCAACAAATATGTCACATGAGTCTTCACCTAGTGTTACCCCATCAGATCATGGTGATGAGGGTGGTAATGGCAGTTCTAGTCATACTACCCCATCGAATCATGGCCAGGATGCCATTGATCCTTCTAGTACTACTCAACCTCCTCATCATTTACCTCGTGATCACCTAGTACGGGTGACGATGCCTCATGTTTCTCCTCAGAGAGCAAACCAACCAACTTCTCCTCCAACTCAATATAGTTCAACTATTGAGGTAGTACTTGACCATCCAACATCTTCTGCTACACACTAAGATGCCAGTACTATGTCTATTGAATGAGATATTTATAGAGATATTTGACTTGTTTTGTATATATATATATATATATATATATATATATATATAATATATAATATATATATATATATTTGTGTGTGTGTGTGTGTGTGGTGCATTTTTTTTGTTCATGTTGATGTACTTAATTTATATGTTGGTGTTAATGTGTATATTGTTAGATCATGTTAGATATGTTTATTTAATGTGCTTGTAGTTAGATGTGTATGTGATAACAGTTATTTGACGTGAGATGTATATTTGAGGATGTGTGATGATGGTGTTAGATTAAAATTCTTGTGTTCTATTATATGTGATCACGATGATGATGTCGTGTTAGATTATTATATTTGTGTGCTAGCTAGCGACGTTTATATGTGCTAGAGGTGTATATAGTTAGATGATGTTAGCAAATTTGAATGTGTATTTTAAATGATATTTATGTTTGTTATATGATTATCATCATTATATTTATTTTTATGAAATAATAATTATTATAGATTATGTATTGGTGAAGTTATATCAAACTTTAATATATGAAATTACATGCAAAATGACTTACTTAAAAAAATGCAAAGATATTTTTATAAATTACAAAGTTTAATATGGTTGAAACTATAATTGTACAATTACCATAAATATTTCTCTATTGCTTAGATAGTTCATATAATTCATTCTACCTAATTAGTAAAATATTTCAATACTCACAAGGAAAACAAATTTAAAGATAAAAATAATTTAGTTAGTTCTTAAAAATACGAAAATGTGTAACTCATTCTCAATTTCTAATATAAAATATTAATAATAATAAATTATTCAAAAATACAATTTAAACAATGAAATTTGACAGTATGGTTGATCTATATATTGATATAGAAAACCATTATAGATCCATCTAAATCATGGATTTATGAAGAACTAAAAGGGAATAGATCTTTTGACATGTACATTCTTTTTCAATTTTTTCATTTTAAAAAAGGATTCTTATATATTGAGATCCAATCCCTCTCGGTTCTTGGTAGATCCATTGTTAAGATGGATCTATATTTGTTTATAAAATTCAATCTATTGCTAAATTTAAAAAAATTAGCTCAATTCTTTTTATAATTAAGTTAGATTTAATATAACTTTAAAATTATGTTTTCATAAAATTTAATTTATCTCTAAATTTATGAGAGCTTCAAGCAATTTATATTTAATATATAGCAACTCTTACCAATTTAACTTAGAAATTTCTCTTTAAAGATGAGGATCAAAAAATGTAAAAAAAGGCTTGTGAAGTTACTTGTATAAAATTATTGTTTTAATAAAAGTTAATTTATCACTAAATTTATGAGAGCTTCAAGCAATTTAAATTTAATATATAGCAACTCTTACCAATTTGACTTAGAAATTTCTCTCTTTAAAGATGGGGATCAAAAAATGTAAAAAAGGCTTCTGAAGTTACTTGTATTTGGAGATTTGCTCTACTAGAAGTTCTCCCTTAATGAGGCAAGTGAACTTTTTTCTAGTAATAAAGATGAAACATTTTGATGCTATTTTGGTTCTTATTTTCTTTTGTAGTTTAAATTTTATTTTTTTTATAATAAATATGAGTTAACATAATAAATCATACTATATTAGATTAAATTTTTTTTAAATATTATACTTTGTTATTTCTCAATGAACAACTCAAGAAATATTATTTTTTACACATACTTATCATGACATAGTCACTAAAATTCATGTTTTCACATTTCTTGTAGCTAATATTACATCATGTTTTCAATGATAAAGACATGTCTATTTTAAATCATTTACTTATAAATACATAAAAATAGATATTCATTTTACATAATCTAAATAGGAAAGAAAAATGAATCACCAAGTCTATTAGAAATTCAAACAAATGCCTCTTAATGCTCGTGGCATTATTTATCAGTTAATTCTTAGCCATAAAATATTTATTCGTTCAACTTTTATTTATAATTACCATTGAAAAGAAAAGTCAAAACTTTTCCATTATCCATGAAGAAAAAATTAAAACCTCTCATGCATCCATGTAAGCCCATGTGTTTCTCTTATGGTCCATAAAAAGATGCAATCAACATTTTATATATGCATAAGACCTCCTTTTAGTTTACATAATGTTGCAAGAAATGGAATTTAAAGATATTAAACATGACTTTACCTCTCATGTCAAGAATTTAATCTTACATATTAATACACAATTTTTTCAAATGGTAAAGTCCTCATAGATTTATTACTACATGATTTATATTGATTTTGATATAAACCTGAATAAAAAGCATGTGACCTGATTAATAAACCAACAAGTATCTAAATCTAGAATAAATGATCAATGTTGTTTCCAAATTCCCTATTTTTCCATTTTGGTTATATTCTTCTCATCTTCCTATTTGAGAAGGATTGTCACCTTGAATCCTTATTATCATAGATATTGTACACCATGTTTTAAACTGCATTTATGTTTATGGATATATAGTGCATAGTGAAAATATGGGAGGGTATTCTACTATATTGAAAAACTTTAAGGATGGTTGTATTAGGCGTTTTAGTACACATATATGATTTTCCTTCCGCATTTTCTATCACTCTGTGAGTTATTTTAGATTATACTCACAATATCATTTGCGAAAGGAGATAATATAAGTATATTTAGATTTATCTCTTAATACAATATAGTTATAAATTGATAACTCATGCTTAGAATTGCAATCTTTTGAGTCTATTGTAAATTAGATTTAAACACATTAAACAAATATGCCAAAATTTTAATTTTTAAATTATAAATTACACAATTGGAAATACTTAGTTTTAAGTCTAAAAATGTTTCCACTGGAAAAGAAACGTGTAAAACTGTTTGTGAATTTTACTAATTATTGATGCAGGTAAAATAACATCTAACCATAGGCTTGAACTCATTAGCATTAGCTTGCAATACTAACAACAATACTAAAAATGACACAATCGATATACACATAAACTGAAAATGATTAATAATAAAAGAAAATAATTACAGGAGAACTCATGGCCTAATAATTGGTCTCTCATTCTTTACACTCACTCACACAATTCTACATGTTACATGCCTCATAGGTTCTCCTCAACTTATATAAATGGATTAGAACCCAAGTAGGTTCTAGATCCCTCAACAAACTCCAATAATATCTCTCTTGATCCCTAAAATATCTCATCCAAATCCTTATCCCTAGATAAGAGCTAACTAATCCATAATCCTTTCAAACCTTCCACAATACTCTGGAATCTTCTCCTATTTACAATAATTATTAGTCTTTCTTAAAAACTATAGAAAAATACAATAATTAATTAAATCCCCACTTTACAAACTAACTCCTCTAGTAAATGGTTGACCCAGGTTAGATGCTCCTACATCAGACTACCCGGGTAAAAGAAAATCATGGTCTCCTGACTATTAATCTTCAATAGATGATAAAACTCTGCCTAGATCCCAAAATTTGTTCTGTCACTCATCAATTACTTTGTCATATTGTTGATGTTTTGTGACTTTCTTTTTCAAACTTTATGTTGTAGTTGTCTTCCCTCTTTGTTGATGTATAATTGTTCAATAATTAGTAATCTATCATCATCTTTTCTTTTCTTTCTTCAATGAATATTTCCTGAGATCCTTTCAACATCAGCTTCTTCATATTTTCAATTTCAATATCTAACTTATTTTCTCGTTGGTGTACATTATTGTTTGTTTTCTGAACTTTATTTTTGATCTCTACAGTGCGATATTTCTTGATTTTAATGTCTTTTGTCACACTCTGACTTTGGATTGTCCAACCATTCTTCTAAGAACTTTAGTTTTGCTTTAGTATCTATCATATTGACATTTTTCCCAACAACTTGCTTCATTTCTATATCAATTGGTTATTCAACAACATATTCTACACCCACACACCAATGGTTAGATTTAAAAACATGAGGCAACCAATGTTTAGATTTAAAAACATGAGGCTTGACAGATGGATATGTCTTCAGTTCTTCATGTTGGTCTTCTAAACAATTAGTAGTGTTGTTTGTGGGAATCGAACCCACGTTCATTTCATCATTGTTGTCACCAAGCAATGATCCTTTCTTTGGTTCACAAATATATTCATTTTTCTAGAGTTTCTCGGCTTCCAAAAATTTTAGTTTACGCTTCTGTCTTCTTTCCATCAATTTTTGGATTAATGGCCATTTAATTGTTCTCTTTATTACCCATATATGTCTATGTCTTTGTAGTAGCCCTACCAACAAGTCAAGTCACACCTTTAATTTAGAAATCCCTTTCTCGTCATCACCAATGCCAATTGCTATGGCATCATCGTGACCTTATCTTCTGTCATGAACTTCACCTTGTTCACTCTAACTTGCAATTGATTCACTTTACCAAGTTATTTCCTCTAAACTTGGCCAATGGTTCATTTCACTTGAACCTTCTTTCTAATCACTCCTAGCTCCTATGCTTCCTTTCTTACAACAACTCCAGTATCTCTTCAAATTGTCTTTACAATGACCAGAGATTTTGTGTGTGGGGATCTCCCAATCATGTACATGTTACAATCAATGACTCGAACCTTTGACTTGACTTATGACTATGACTCTAGACTTTGACATCAATTCTTAATTTAATTAAAGAGAGATTTCAACCCATATACAAATTAAAATACCTTGAAAAATTTTTGATGGTATATATATACTATTTATGATTTTTGCATATACCATTTCATACATTATCATCATTATAATCCATAAATAAATAACTCTATGCATTCCCAAACCCACACATGGTTTTATGAAACCATATATCACCTACTCAAAACCTTGTGCAACAACTCACAATTTATCGTTCAACATTTATTCTAACCACTTGTTCTCTATCTTCATAAAACCCACTATACATTTACCACTTACTTTTACCTTTACCTTTACTATTTACTTTCACCTTTAATACTACACCTTTACCTTTACTATTTACTTTTACCTCAAATTTTACATACTTCAACTTAAACTCTCAAATTCACTTGTGAATTCTTCTTTACATGGAGAAAACTTTTTACCATTTCTACTTGAGTTGACAACAAGAACTTGTCATGACTTTCTTGAACTGATCCAATAACTTTAACATATTCAACTTGGAATTTTTTCTTTCTTACTTTATCATTGTTTTACTCTTGATATCACTTTGTAAAACCGCTCCATTAATGTGCAAAGCCTTGTGGTAAAATAAGAATGACACTGATTTTCTTCCCTTTCCAATACTAAAAAAATAAAGATGGAAACTTTGAAATCCACATGAAGTTTAAGTAGTGAAAACTTCTCCCAAAGTGTGACTTCCACGTGGAGTGTGATTTTTTTTTTTTCAAAAATAAATTCTTATCCATGCGAATGTGAATACTGTAAAATTATTAAGCATTGCACATTTATTAAAGTTCATTCAACCCAAATTCTACTGGTCGCTTCTCCCTTCAATTCAACTTTTATGAGAATAGTATGTTTCCTTGATAGCACATGAAATGTCTTCAATATTTGCCGACGACTCCTCTTTGCAGATATCAAATGGAATCGTCGTCAAATTACAGAAATTTTTAACTCATTATGAATCTATGTTAAATTCTAGGCCCCTGGAAACATGATCCCCTCTTCCGCTCTCTTATTTAAACGATTCTTTTGCTTGCTGTTGACGGTGGCATGTGTTCTCTTTTCTTTGAAATCTCCTTCAATGGTTGCCCAACAAAATAATAGCAAAATAACAAACCTATATAACACACAGGGTGTAAAAAAATTATGCATAGATCTACATGTCCACGCACTCCCGATTTCAAAGAAATTCACTCCCAATGTCACAAGTATGATATTTTCCTTCTTCGATAGTATTTAAATTTAAATTGTGAATTTGATAACAGTCGAAAGCAGAGTAATGACTTCCAGTAGTGGGTTATAGTGACTTCGGACAGTGGGTTGCTTCTTTATGTGTAATTGTAGTTGTAATCACTTTGAGTGCACTTTCAATCAATCTGCAGTAACTTTGTAAGAATATGAGGTTGCCATAAATCACAAATAGTTAGAAAGCATGGGAACCATAGCGAAAATTCAAACAAGCTACTAGCTTTGATACCAAAATTTGACTTAGGTAAAATAACATCTAACCATATGCTTACACTCATTAACATTAGCTCACAACACTCACAATAATACTAAAATTGACACAATCGATATACACATAAACTAAAAATGATTAATCAATAAAATAAAATAATTACATGAGAACTCATGGCCTAATGATTGGCTTCTCATTCTTCACACTCACTCACACAATTCTATATCTTACATGCCTCATAGATCTTCCTCAATTTATACAAATGGATTACAACCCAAGTAGATTATAGATCTCTCAACAAACTCCAATAATATCTCTCTTGATCCCTAAAATCTCTCATCCAAATCCTTATCTCTAGATAAGAGCTAACTAATCCATAATCCTCTCAAACCTTCCACAATACTCTTGAATCTTCTCCTATTTACAAGAATTATCATTCTCTCTTAAAAACTATATAAAAATACAATAATTAATTAAATCCCCACTTTACAAACTAACTCCTCTAGTGAACAATTGACTGAGGTTAGGTGTTTTTGCATCAATTATATAAAATGCTAGCAAGGCAAATAAAAAACAATATAATTAGTGAAATAAAGAAAATAAAACATTCAACTATAGTATAAATGATGAAATAACACAAGTACAATCACTCTCTTTTTTCATCACCCTGATTATCTTCCTTGCTTAGCATGATAACATTGTTGTTTTCAAAAATATATTTTGATCTAATGTCATGTCATAATACAAACAACCAATCCATATCCAACACATATGGGTAAGAAAACACATGGCTGCAATGTTTGGGGAAAACATAAGGCTCCTTAGCTTCATGCCACATCTTTCTAGACTTGATAGATATCACCCCACTATCATGATCTTCCTTTACATTATTTTGATTAAAGGTGTCCCACCACTTGCACCTAAAAATAACACATCGGAACAAAGAGAATTCCACTTGAATGATCTATCATATATTTCTGACATAGCCTAACATCCGTTATATTATGTTTTGATCTTAGTAGCTAGCATGACTAGATTGGTCAAAATCGACTTCCACTCCATAGCCTTGTGTCATGCATACATCATCAACATACTCTGTGCAAAAATTATATCCGTATGCCAACACACTAGATTGGTCAAAATCGACTTCCACTCCATAGCCTTGTGTCATGCATACATCATCAACATACTCTGTGCAAAAATTATATCCGTATGCCCACACACACGGGAACAAATACACTTGTAAAAAAGTGAAAAAATCACAGTGCCATGTGTCTAATAACCTGAACATAATTAAAATATAAAATATAGATGTTACAATTCAAAGGTGCATTATGAAGTTAAAATGTAGAGAAAGAGATTATTATCGAGTATCTCCAACCAATCCTTATGTTTAGCGCATCCACTTGAACACCCTTGTAATGACCAAATGCATTGTATTTCGCTCTCACTTGATTATCAACCCAAATATTAGGGATATCCATTGGCATATTTTCCTTTTAAATAATCAAGATAATGCATGCTTCTATCATTTAACACCTAAACTCTTTCTAGTCACTGTCCCATTTCCTCCTCTTCTGTTCGTATAATGTGACCCATGGTTGTGTTGCTTTTGAATCGTAAAAAAAGAATTTGTTGATGGCTTCAATTTCTAAATTTAGTAATGAAATCAAACCAACATATATAGTATATGTCAGATCAAAATATGCATTGATATGAAGTTTAGTGTGAATAGATACTGTGTATAAATTTGAAAAATGATAAGTCACTTACTCTTTATCATGCACCTTTTTCCATTTGTTTGGAGAAGCTACCCTTCTCTTTTGTCTTCATCTTTTTCATCATCCAAAATCACCACACCAAGTGTGTTTTCAATCTTCTTGATTTACTCATTAACATAATAGAAATTAGACTCAGATGATATGTACCCCTCTACCATAGGCCCCTCAGGTTTTTACCTTTCTTGAAAAAACCCTTTCAATCTCTTCATTTACCTCTGTAAGAAGAACATCCAATGAAAATAACCACCCAAACTAATTCAACCTCATCTACTAGGTGAATTAGTGGATGAACCTGCAAGTCCATGAAACTCATCGATAGTTCCTTCTCAAACATACAAGCAATCTCAGCTATATCTTAATGCCACCATGGAATGCTAGCCATATGAATATCCTTTGATGTGATCCAACATACAAATGAAAATAATTTAGATATGGCACGTTGTAGGTCTTGGTGGAAGTCATGATTAACACACCCATGCACGAGCAAAGGATAATGACATTATAAAGTAAATATTACATACGAATTAATTATAAAATATTTGGTTGCATAAATAATAACAAATAATAATATCATGTTTTGACATACATACTCTTAGAAGTTTTAAATGGTCATGTAATTGCAACACCGAAAAATGGTCTTCCATAGTGAAGCACTATTGTAGTGAAGACCAAGAGAAAGAAGGCACCCTCGCACCCATTATAACTTCATTTGCCAAATAAATATCATATTTCTTTAAAATCCATGGGACATCACCTTCTTTGAAATACCAAGAGGGACCAACCTCTCCTCTAGTTTATTATCTTGGCCAATGTTTCTTTTTAGTTTTTGAAGAAACAAGATCTCTCCTACCATGTTTTATTTTCTTTCGATGATATTTGTTGGGTTCGTGATATATTCTTTCCACGACCATCGCACACATGGGGGTCACAGGGGGTGTGGTAACCTCCCCTGTACGTTGTGTCGGGTGCAGCAGTTAGGGCAATAGCCCCCCTGCATGGGGTGTAGGACAGTGCCCTTGGAAAAAAAATTTGGACTCTATATTAAGTGGGCGGACTTACCTATGGTTTTGTGCATAGATTTCACACATGGTTTTGGGCATGATGGTTTTCTATCTATGGTATTTTGTAGATCTGGTTAAGGGAACTACAATTATGATCTAATCCAGGGTAAATGCATTAGGGTTTATGGATGCTTCGGCATATATATATATATATATATATATATATAATATAATATATATTATATATATAATATATATATATAATATATATATTATATCTATACTATATCTATACTATATTCTATATCTATATATATATATATATATTGTAACATTGAAAGGAATATAATGAAAAATCAATCTCGTAGTCCCGGTTTTGGAATCCATGTAAAAATCTCTATGTATATTTTTTTGTTATGCCCTCGGTATTATTTATTTTCTTCTTTTAGAATTCATATGGAGGTAATTTTTGTATGGGGTTAAAACTTGCATTTGGTATGGGAACTATTTTGGCTTCAAGGGGACGCATTTACTTCTGAGCGGTTTTTCTCTAGCTTGTGGTAGACCTTGTTCAATAGGAGATCTGCAAGATTGATCTTTGTGGTGAAAGAAGATGGCGAGCATTGGAAATATAGAGAGAGAAAAATTTAATGGTTAGAGTTTTGAGTTATGGAAACTCAAATGGAGGATCTGTTGGTGGATAAATATCAGCGGATCGTTGTAAATCTGGGTACTAAACCAACAATAATGTTAGCTGAAGACTAGGTGAATTTGGATCGGAAGGAAAAAAGCACAATACGATTATGTGTCTTAGATTCAGTATTGATGAATGTATCATTGGAAGCTTCGACGAAGGATTTGTGGGACAAGTTAGGAACTTTGTACTAATCCAAGTCTCTCGTGAATAAATTGTTCCTACAAGAAAAGTTGTATAACCTAAGGATGAAAGATGGAGACTCGATGACTGAGCATTTAAATGCCTTTAATATTGTGGTAAGCCAATTATTATCTATTGATATTAAAAATTGAGATGAAGGTATGTGCATCAATTTGTTGTGTTCTCTACCTGATTCATGGGATAGTCTGGTTGTTGGAATACGTAGCAATGCAATTGTCTTGCAGTTTGATGAAATAGTCTCATCCTTACTATCAGAGGAAATGACATGGAAAAATATGTAGGGCCAGATTGGTGATGCCTTATTTGTATGAGGACAGTCCGAGAATAGAAACAAAAATAAGTCCTTGAGTGGAAAATCTAAAGCTAGAGGGAGATCTAAATCTCCAGGAAAAACTGTAAAGGTGTGCTGGAAATGAGGAAAGGAAGGACAGTTCAAAAGGGACTGTAGATCTAAAGCTCCCAAGAAAGGAAAGGGATTTGATGATGCTCCTTCTGTAGAGGTGAAAACCACCTCATATGAGGGTGGGGATGTGTAATTGGCTTCTTCTTCAAGTACACATGTAGGTCATGAGGCATGGTTGATTGACTTAGATGCAATCTTTCACTTCACTCCCCACAGAGAGTGGTTCTACTAGTATGAGAAATATGATGGTGGTGATCTCTTCTTAAGGGATGATAGGAAGGCTAAAATCATTGGTCATGGAAAATTCAAGTTGAAATTGTAAGGTGGAAGGACTAGAACACTTATGGGTGGTCTGCATATTCCTACATTGCCCAGAAATCTGACTTCTATAAGCAAGCTGGATGATGCAGGTGTAAAACTAGTGTTCGAGAAAGGTACCTACAAGATGGGTCAGGGAGCACTAGTATTGATGTGGGGAGTTTAGGTTCGAACTCTATACAAGCTTTAGGGTAGCAATGTTATCGATGTGTGCAACAATTCTGTGGTTCCTGAAAGTGGAGAAGAAAATCTAATGGTCATTGGAAAAAAGACCATGCTATGGCATCAAATTCTTAGATATATTGAAGAGAAGAGCCTTCAAATACTTCATTTTAATGTTATGGTAGAAGGTATGTCTAATTTCTCTTTGCATTTTGATTTCTGTGAGAATTTTGTATATGGGAAGAAAAATCAAGTGAGTTTACGCTCTAGTGCTAAGATGGAAAAACAGATACAATGATTTGTTTGGACCTATGTTAGTTCCATCACCAAGTAAGTTTGTGTACTATGTATCATTTATAAATGACTTCTCAAGGAATACATGGATATATTTCCTTAGGAAGAAATCTAAAGTCATTGAAAGGTTTGAAGAATTTAAGGCTCTAGTGGAAAACCAAACAGAGAAGAAGATAAAGGTGTTGAGGACAGATAACAATGGAGAGTTTTGCAGGAAGTAATTTGAAGATTTCTATAAGAAATGTGGTATAGCATGGCAGAAGACTACTCCATACACACCTCAGTAAAATGGAGTTGCATAAAAAATGAAAAGGATGTTGATGGAAAATGAAAGAAGTATGCTAAGTGGTTCTAGATTAGGATAGGAATTTTGGGCAGACT